>PVKP010017206.1:14551-46652 GCA_004027715.1 Plecturocebus donacophilus
GAAAGGGGCCACAAACTTTAAACAAACAGATTTCATGAGAACTCTACCACAAGAAAAGTATTAAAGGGAGAAATCTGCCCCCATGATTCAGTCACCTACCACCAAGCCCTACTTCCAACATGGGAGATTATATTTTACATGAGACTTTGTTGGGAACACAAATTCTAACCATATCACCCACTTTTTAATTGGATTGTTTGTTTTTTGCTAATTCGTTTAAGTTCCTTATAGATTCTGGAAATTTGACGTTTGTCAGATGTATAGTTTGCAGATATTTTCTCCTCTTCTATACGATATCTGTTTACTTTGCTGATAGTTTCTTTGGTTATGCAGAAAATCTTTAATTAGGTGTCATTTGCAATTTTTGTTTTTGTTGCAATTACTTTTGTTATCTTTATCATGAAATCTTTGCCAGGTGTTATGTACAGAAGGGCATTTCTTAGATTATTGTATCAGGCCACTCTTGCATTGCTATGAAGAAATACTTAAGACTAGGAAATTTATAAATCAAATAGGTTTAATTGGGTCATGGTTATACGGGCTGTAAAGAAAGCATGGCAACTGCATCCACTTGTGGGGAGGGCACAGGAAGCTTTTATTCATGGCAGAAGGCAAAGTGGGAGCAGGCACTTCACATGGTGAAGCAGGAGAGAAAAAGGGAGAAGAAACAGAGAGAGAGAAAGAGAGCACAAAAGGGAGAGAGGGAGAAGGGAGGGGAAGAGCCCCACACTTTTAAATGAGAAGATCTTGTGTGAGCTCATAGTAAGAGCTCACTTATCACCAAGAGCCTAGCCCAAGTTATTCAGGAGGGATCTGCCCCCCTGATCCAAACACCTTCCACCAGCCACCAACTGTTTGAGGATTATATTTCAACATGAGATTTGGGTAGGGATAAATATCCAAGATATGTAATATTTCCACTGGGACCCTAAATCTTATGTTTTCCTCACAGTGCAAAATACAGTTATGCTTTCCCAATGGTCTCCCAAAGAACTTAACTTATTCTAGAATCAACTTAAATGTCCAAAGTCTTATCTGAGACAAGGCAAGTTCCTTCTACCAATGAGTCTGTAAAATAAAATACAAGTTAGTTACTTCCAGATACAATGAGGGTGCAGGCATTGGGTAAACATTCATGTTTCAAAAGGAAGAAATCAGCTAAAAGAAAGGGGCTACAGATCCCACGCATGTTCAAAACCCTTCAGAGCAGTCATTACATCTCAAATCTCCAAAATAATCTTTGACTCCCTGGTCCACATCCAGGGTATACTGGAGAAGGAAGTTGGCTGCCAAGGCTGTTGGCAGCTCTAACTCTGTGGCTTTGCATAGTTTAGCCCCCAGGGCTGCTCTTTTGGGCTGGAGTTGAGTCTCCCCAGCTTTTCTAGGCACAGTGTTCAAGCTGCTGGTTGATCTACTTTCTGACGTCTGGAGGACAGTTGCTCCTTTCTTATAACTCCACTAGACAGCACCCCAGTGGGGAATATGTGTAGGGCCTCCATCCCCACATTTCCCCTCTGCATGGCCCTAGTAGAAATTCTTTCTGAGGGCTCCACTCTTGAAGCAGGCTTCTGCCTGGACTCCTAGATTATTCCATACATCCTCTGAAATATTGCAAGAGGCTGCCAAGCTTCAACTCTTGCATTCTCTGCACCCTCAGGTTTAACAACATGTAGAAGCCACCAACACTTTTGGCTTGCACCCTCTGGAGCCAAAGCTGGAGCCAAAGCAGCTGTGATATGAGGAGCAGTGTCTGGAAGCTACACAGGGCAGCAGACACTTAGCTTCACCCCTGAAACTATTTAGTCGTTCTAGGCCTTAGACCCTGTGATGGGAGAGGCTGTCTCAAAAATTTCTGAAATGCCTGCTTCCTGTTCAGATATAAATTCCAACTTTAAGTCATTTATTTGCTTCTGCATCTGAGCATATGATGTTAGAATCAGCCAGACCATATCTTGAATGCTTTACTGCTTAGAAGTATCTTCTGCCAAATACCCTAAATCACTACTCTGAAGTGAAACTTCCACAGATCCATAAGGCAGGAGTACAATATAACCAAGTTCTTTGCTAAGGCATAACAGAGTGACTTTTCCTCTAGGTCTCAAAAAGTTCGTGATTTCCATCTGAGATCTTGGCAACTTATATGTCACCAGCAATATCACTGTCAACATTTTGTCACAAACATTTAACCAGTCTCTGGAAAGTTTAAAACTTTATTTTACTGTCTTCTTCTGAGCCCTCCAAACTCTTCCAACCTCTGCCAATTACCCAGTTTTAAAATTTATTTCACATTTTTAGGTATCATTATAGGAATGCCAATTCCTTGGTACAAATTTTCTATTATTAGATCATTTTTGTGGTGCTTTAAAACAATTTCTGAAACTGAGAAATTTATAAAGAAAATAGATTTAATTAGTTCACAGCCATGTAGGCTGTCTAGGAAGCATGGCACCAGCATCAGCCTCTGGGAAGGCATCAGGAAACTGTTACTCATGGAAGAAGGCAAAGTGGTACCAGGGATTTTCATGGTGAAGTAGAAAAGAGAGAGAGAGAGAGAGAAGGGAGATGAGAGCCATACACTTCTAAACATGCAGATATCATGTTAACTCAGAATCAGAGTTCACTTATCACCAAGGGGTTGGGCCAAGCCATTCATGAGGTATCCTTTTCCATAGTCCAAACACTTTCCACCAGGCTCCAACATGGTATTACTTATCAACATGAGATTTAGGCAGGGAATAATATCCAAACTATATCAATGATTTTCCAGGATTTTTTGGTTTTACATTTAGGTCTTTAATCCATCTTAAGCTGAGTTTGTCGATGGTGTAAGGAAGGGGTCCAATATAAGTCTTCTGCATATTGTTAGCTAGTTATCCTAGCACCATTTATTACACAAGGAGCCCTTTCATCATTACTTACTTTTCTCAACTTTGTTGAAGATCAGATGATTGTAGGTTCATGGCATTATGTTGGACCTCTCTTATGTTCCATTGGTTTATGTGTCTGTTTTTGTACGACTATCATGCTGTTTTGGTTACTGGAACCTTGCAGTATAGGTTGAAGTTGGATGATGTTAGACTTCTAGCTTTGTTTTTTTTCACTTAGGATTTTCTTGTGTTTTTGGCCTAAAGTTTTGGTTCCACATGAATTTTAAAGTAGTTTATTCTAATAATATGAAGAGTGTTATTGGTAGATTTATAGAAATGGCATTGAATCTATAAATTGTTTTAGTCAGTATCACCACTTTAGCAATACTGATTCTTCCTATTTGTGATAAAAAGTATTTTATAATTTTTCATTGTAGAATTATTTCACTTCCCTGGATAGCTATATTTCTAGCCATTTTATTTTTCTTGTGGCTATTGTGAATAAGATTGAATTCTTGATTTGGCTCTCAGCTTGGATGTTGTTGGTGTATGAGAATGCTATTGATTTTTGTACATTGATTTTGCATCCTGAAACTTTGCTGAAGTCTTTTATCAGATCAAACAGCTTTTGAACAGAGACTATGAGGTTTTATAGATATAGAATTATATAATCTGCACACAGGAATAATCTGACTCTCTTTCCTCCTATTTGGATACTTTTCATTTCTCTCTCTCGCCTGATTGCTCTGGCTAAGACTTTCTGCACTATGTTGAATAGTAGTGGTGAGAGCAGGTATCTTTGTCTTGTTCTGATTTGAAAGGAGGATACTTTGTCTTTTGCTCATTCAGTATGATATTGACTATGGGTTTGTCATAGATGACTGACTCTTATGATTTTGAAGTATGTTTCTTCGAAGCCTGGCTTGTTGAATTTTTTTTTTTAACATGTAGCTATGTTGAATTTCATCAAATATCTTTTCTGCATCTATTGAGATAATGATGTGGTTTTTGTTTTTAATTCTGTGGATGTACATATGTTCAATCAACCCTACATACCAATGATAAAGCTTACCCGATTGTGGTGGATTAGCTGTTTAATGTACTGCTAGATTAAGTTTTCTAGTATTTTGTTGAGGATTTTTGCATTGATGTTCATCAAGAATGTTGGCTTGAGGTTTCATTTTTTCTTGTGTCTTTCCCAGGTTTTGTTATCAGAATGATGCCAGACTTATAGAATGAGTTAAGGGGAAGTCCCTTCTCTTCAAATTTTTGGAATAGTTTAATTAGGCATAGTACCAGCTCTTTTATATATCTGGAAAAATTTGGCTTTAATCCCATCTGGTCCTGGGCTTTTTCTTGTTGGTAGGTTTTTAATTACTGAATCAATTTCAGAAGTCATTATCACTCTGTTCAGGAATCACTTTATTTCTGGTTCAGTCTTGGGAATTTGTATATTTCTAGGTATTTATCCATTGTTCTAGGTTTTCTAGCTTGTGTACATAGAAACATTTGTAATAATCTCTGAGAGTTTTTGGATTTCTGTGGAGTTGGTGGTAATGTCCTCTTCATCATTTTTGATTTTGTTTATGTGAATTTTCTATTTTTCTTTATTAATATAGCTAGTTGTCTATCTACCTTATTAATTCTTTCAGTGAAGCTACTCATCAGTTAGTTGATCTTTTAGGTGTTTTGTTTTTTTAATTTCAATTTTCTTCAGTTCAGCTCTCTTTTGGTTGCTTCTTTCCTTCTGCCAGCTTTGGGTTTTTCTTTTTTTCAGTTCCTCTAGGTATGGTGTTATATTGTTAATTTGAGATCTTTCTGACTATTTTATGTGAGTGTTTAGCACTGTAAACTTCCCTAATGTCCTTATTACCACGCTTTAGCTGTATCCCAGAGATTCTGGTATGTTGTATCTTTGTTCTTATTAGTTTCAAAGAATTTCTGGATTTCTATCTTAATTTGTTTATTCTAAGGTCATTCAATAGTATGGAGGAAAAAAACTCACTAGATTTTTGAGTTGCCCGAGTTCTTGCACTGGTGCACTGGTTCCTTTTCATCTGTGTGGGGTGATATTCTTTCAGTCTTTCAAGTTGCCTTCCTTTAGATGGGTTTTGTTTTTGTTTTGTTTAGCTTTTTTGCTTTTATCTTCTTTTATTTTATTATATTTTTTCATAGGTTATTAGAGCACAGGTAGTATTTGGTTACATGACTAAGTTCTTTAGTGGTGTTTTGTGAGATTTTGGTGCACCCATCACCTGAGTAGTATACACTACACTCTATTTGTAGTCTTTTATCTCTTGCCCCCTGACTTTTCCCAAGTCCCCAAAACCTACTGTATCATTCTTATGCATTTGTGTACTCAAAGCTTAGCTCCCACATATTATTGAGAACATACAGTGTTTGGTTTTCCATTCCTGAGTTACTTTACTTAGAATAATAGTCTCCAGTCTCATCCAAGTTGCTGTAAATGCCATTAATTTATTACATTTTATGGCTGAGTAGTATTTCATCATATATATATATATATATGCACACACTAGTTTCTTGATCCACTCATTGATTGATGGGCATTTGGACTGGTTCCACAATTTTGCAACTGTGAGCTGTGCTGTTATAAACATCCATGTGCAAGTATCTTTTTCATGTAATGACTTCTTTTGTTCTGGGTAGATACCCAGTAGTGAGATTGCTGGCTTAAATGGTAGTTCTACTTTTAGTTCTTTAAGGAATCTCCACACTGTTTTCCATAGTGGTTGTACTAGTTTATATTCCCACTAGCAGTGTAGAAGTGTTCCCTGATCACCACGTTCATCCCAATATCAACTGTGTTTTGATGTTTTGATGTTTTGATTATGGCAATTCTTGCAGAATTAAGATGATATCACATTATGGGTTTTATTTGCATTTCCCTGATCATTAGTGATAGTGAGCATTTTTTTTTTCATATATTTGATGGCCATTTGTATATCTTAAAACTTTTGAGAATTGTCTATTCATGTCCTTAGCCCATTTTTTGATGTTTTTTTTTTCTTCTTACTGATTTGTTTGTATTCATTGTAAATTCTGGATATTAGTCCTTTGTCTGATGTACAGACTGTGAAGATTTTCTTCCACTCTATGGGTTGTCTTTTACTCTGTTGTTCCCGTTGCCTAATTAGTTTGATTAGTTCCCAGCTATTTATCTTTGTTTTTGTTACATTTGCTTTTGGGTTCTTGGTCATGAAATCTTTGCCCAAGGCAATGCCTAGAAAGGTTTTTCCAATGTGACCTTCTGGAATTTTTATAGTTTCAGGTCTCAGGTTTAAGTCCTTAATCCATCTTGAGTTGATTTTTGTATAAGGTGAGAGGTGAGAATTCAGTTTCATTCTCCTACATGTTGTTAGCCAGTTATTCCCACACCATTTATTGAAAAGGATGTTCTTCCCCAACTTTATGTTTTGGTTTGCTTTGTCACAGATCAGTTGGCTGTAAGTTTTTGAATTTATTTCTAGGTTCTCTGTTCTTTTTCATTGATCTATGTGCTTGTTTTTATACCAGTACCATGCTGTTTAGGTAACTGTGGCTTTGTAGTATAGTTTGCAATCAGGTAATATGAAGGACCATTTCAGCTTCAGAATTCTCTGTGGAATAATATAAGGCCTTTGTTGAGACTGCATTATAGCTCAACTTCTCCCTTTGTTGAATACAGCTTCATTGCTTTCTCTTTCTGGGTTTTGACCCCAAGAGCACTTCTCTCATGTATGTTAATTTTTGCCTTAGATTCTGCTCCCTGGGGCTCTATCTGCTACACTTTCTTGATACAAGATTCAAGGAATAATTTAAAAAGCAGGTATGCTGATATTAATTTTAAACAATTTCTTTTTGAATGTGTAATTTCAATTTTATTCCCAATTCTTCAGGAAAAGCATTATCACAAGAGCTTTGTGATAGTCTCTAGCATTGAGAACTAAAGAACAGGAGCATTTTATCTTACTTGGGCATAAAAGAAATAACCATTTATACCACAGTTGTGGCCTGAGACATGGACAGGAAGGAAGAGTTCAAAGAAAAGTAAGGCAGAATGTTGGCCACTTGTAGAACATAAGCACCATCTCACATTGCCATCCTAGAAAAATCACTAGGCTTTCCAAGGTAAAGTGTGATGGAGAATTAAAGTACTCTATGTAGATATTGAAGAAATTGGTGGCCTTGATGGAGTAGAGATGTTATCCTTTGTGAATGTAGATGATAATGATTCCTCTGGGTAAGTCTATATAAGTTGATTTTCCAGTCTTTTTTCTTTCTTTTTTTTTTTTTTTTTGAGACAGAGGCTCAGTCTGTTGCCCAGGCTGGAGTGCAATGGCACAATCTCAGCTCACTGCAACCTCCTCCTCCCAACTTCAAGTGATTCTCCTGCCTCAGCCTCCCGAGTAGCTGGGATTACAGGCATGTGCCACCATGCCCAGCTTTTTGTATTTTTAGTAGGGACAGGATTTCACCATGTTGGCTAAGCTGGTCTCGAACTCTTGACCTGAGGTGATCCACCTGCCTCTGCCTCCCAAAGTGCTGGAATTACAGGTGTGAGCCACTGCTCCCAGCCCCAGCCATTCTTATAGTTTCTACCTTGTTCAAGAAACAACCTAGAAGGCTTGCTGAGAATTTTCCATGGAAACAACACTCAGAATTGGGGTTCCATAAACACAAACCACTAACTTAGTTGAGAAATACCCTTTGGCTGACTTCTGAACCACTGAAAAAGTAATTTCCTAACATCTATGGATCTTTACTGCAGTAAAGCCTTTCAATCTCCCTCAGCCTCTGCTTTCAATCACCAAAATAGGTTTCTAGACTCAAGATGTTTGAAAACTCAGCTCCAGAGAAATCCCAGGCTTAAATATTTGTCTCAACAGCTTCGTTGTCTATTGATAGAACTTGTAGATTACTTTTCCTGAAACTGTGCCTACAATTACTCACATCTTAGAACATTAAAAAAAATTGGAAAATAGTATGAATAATTTCAATGAACGATTGTGGTAACATGTTCCCAGCTCTATTTATAAAGTTAATTTATAACCAAATTTGTTCATTTTTGTTTCCCAAAAGCTAGCAAAGAATAACTTCTGGTGGGTATAGGTTATCTCTGCTTTTGTAACTCTAATAAATGCTGGGCCTTCACCTGGCAAATGTCTACATAAATTCACAATCAAAGCTGACTTTGGGTTCATTGGAGACTATTGAAAGTCATTTCTGTAAATTTTCTTGTAAAGTTTAGTTTAGGGGTTTTACAGTGTGCCACACAGAAATGTTCCCTGAAGTCAATTTTTATATAAGTTACCCAATCCAAGCTACTGTTAAAAATTCTTCCCATTCTCTGTCGTCCATGTTTTTCTGTCTTTTATGTTCATCCGTAAGGGTCTGTCCCTGAGATGATGGGCTCAGGAGCAAACCTCTCCAGTGGGAACACCTCATGTCACCATCCATATTCAGTTATCATGGAAATCTCTTCCTTTTTGGTCTTATCTTCTTTTTTAACTTCATGACCTGTTAATTGTTTAACCTTATTGCTTCCCTGTCTTTATTCAACATCTTGCTTGTCCTCTCATTCAGTCTGCAAAAAGTTTTAAGTTAGGGGCAGTGAAAACTAATGGGAAAGTCTTACTGTAGTCTAATCTCATCTTGGGGTGGATTAGATAAAACTTTTCCCACTACCAAGATATACATTTCTCTGTCTCTGTCTCTCTGTCTCTCTGTCTCTCTCTCTCTCTCTGTACTAACCCAAGTCCTTTATTAAATAGAATTTCTTTCACTGGCTTGAGTTACCTTACCAAAGGCCCATTTCTGCCAACCTTGGTAAACATATGCCAAATTTAGAAGAAAAATAACCTCATTCCCCTACAGGAATAGAATATGTTCTAGAGAGTCGGTAGGCCTAAGATTTATGAAGTCTCCCATACAACTTAAAACATAGTTTCAATGGGGAAAAAAATGCAACCACAGTTCAAAACAATTGATTTACATACTAACTTTTGAAATTGAAGCTGGTGAAATATCTGTAGCTCTACCTCAATCTTTGTCATTGCTCCAGAAAACTATGCTCTTGACTATATTTTGTTGATGAAAAAGGTAAAATGTTTAGGCAGAGGAAAGCTGCAGAGTTTTATTAATGAATTAGAGGGAAGAATGTAGCAAATAAGAAAATCTTCACAAAAGCAGTAAATGCATTTGGGTGAGTGATATAGATCTCCTAACATCAGAAATCCATTCCATAGATCAAATATAAAATTGAACGGGTTCTTTAACTACAAATAAATCATGGGTTGTTAGGTTAATATTCACTGCTCTAAGATCCTTATTTTTGAAATACTATGTAAATAACAAAAAAAAATGCTATTATAGTTCAGTTCATATATTGTTATTAATTCTTTCTCTTGTTAAATGGATAAATAGGTAGCTAAATGGACAAATACGCTTCTTGGTGTCAGTGTACAAGGATTACATCTGTGTTCTCCAAAGCAACTTGTGCTTCAGCCCTGCTCCTATTCCAGGGCTATTCTCAGCACTTTGCTGCAACTCACTCCAAAGTCCCTTCCCCAAAACACTTGCAAACATAATTTTGTGAACTCAAAGCCAAATGTAAATTTTTTACAAGAGCTTTTGAGGAAAGCAGAGGAGAGTATTACTGTACACATCCTGTACTAAAATGTTATACCCCTTCATTCGGGCCAGTTAAGTTCCCTTTTCCTCCCCACCCTGGTGGCTCTTTCTCAATCTCTTTCGACTTTCCTCTCTACCTCTACACAGCACTGCCAACCCTGCACTGTTCCAATTTACTTCTCTCCTGGAGCCCTACTTGCCCAACCTCTACCACCACCACCAGCACTGCATTTCCACTCACATTTAGAAATCTATACTCTCAGGCTTCTTCATATTGCATTCTTACATATTATTTTCTTTAGAAAAATAAAAGAGCATCCTTGAATGGAATCTATTTGCTATAGAAGGCATGGTGTATTGTAAATAACAGTTCTTGTCAAAATGGAGGTAAAATTCATATGGAAGGACAAGGAAGTAAGGTGACCCCCAAAACAATTCTTCTGGCCAGGCAGGGTATTTTTAAACAGACACAATTTAAGATAGAAAGCTCTTGCTGCTGGGACACCAAACACTCAGAAGTGCCATTCCTGGCACCACCTTCTCAATGCACCTGGAGCAGACCTTCTTTAAAGTCTGAGAGGCTGTAAACAGCTTCATGTTCTGAATTCTATATGCAAATATTAATATTATGAACCATATACAGATAAGGATCATTAAGCTGTATTTTTATTTATTAAAACAAAATAACCTCAGCTAGGAATAACCCTCCATTTTGTCCTCCAGGTTATATTAAGGATATAAAAATGTTTACATTATCAAACTGCTTCAAAATGAGAATTTGTACAAATATCATGGTAATCATTGCAATCTCATCTAAGTTTTAAAAATCATCTCATTATTTTAGCAGTTTTTCACATTATAAAAGCTGGTCTTCCATATATATGTCTGTTCATGCTTTCCCACTTCCCATATTTTTACCTTAAAATTAGGAAAAGCGATTATGTGACAATCTGGATCTAACTGTTCACAAGACATTTAGCACATTTTGGCTCAGAGAAGAACAAACCAGTGCTTAAGCCCTAATTGCAGCTCCAAGGTCTTTGAACAAAATTTACCATGATGAGAGTCACAGAGCTTCATAGCTCAACAGCCCAAAGTAAAAGAAGAAAAATAGCTGGAAAAGAAGAAGTGAAGAAAATATAACTGACTAGGAGTAGAATAGCAAATTTTGTTTCTCTCTTCTTTTAACACAGCTAGGGGCTAACCAAGAATTCTGCTGTATGTTAAAAAAAGCTCTCAAAGGAAGTGTTTTGCCTCCAACTATGAAACTGACTGGTGTTCTTAAAACTGTGGAAGAATCTTTTCTAGCACTGTAAATGCCATTGGGGTGGGGGAGATATTCTAAAAGGGAAATTCTCAAAAAAACATTTTTCTTGATTTTCTTTTCCAAGTGCAGGCAAGTTAGAACATGTGAAGAGGAAAATATGTGATCTGCACATTCCAGTTACAGAGTACATATGTGTTATGAAATAAGGATCCAGATTCTACAAAAGAATTTCTAGACAATCTGAAAAGTGTTGATTTAAATTTATTTCATTCTCCCAGTCCCAGCAGCATTAGAGCTATATCAACCAGAGGCAGTGGACAACTCCCCTTCCAGGGACCCTCTCCTGCAATGTCTGAAACCATAGGAACAGATACTCATTTAGGAGCTTCATAAAATATTGCATGCTTCGTAAAAGTAAATACAAACATTAAAATATCTAACCCATAAAAGCTTATCTGTGAAGAGGGAGAGCTATGATAATATGGTACATGTAGAAAGTTTTCTGGTGATTTTCCATGGCATAAAGGTTATTAAAAAATACTTAAATGTAGAGGCTCATAATATTCCCCCATCTCCTTGCCACCCTCACTTGATTCCTACCAGTTCCCCCACACACTTGAAGAAAATCACTTGATATTGCCTACTTAGTTTCTATCTCCCTTTCCTGAACAGCAAATAGAAAATTAACAAAATCCATAAGCAATCTCCCCCCTCCAAAAAAAGGTGAAACACACCCTGAGGGACACTGCAGTGCCAGGGGCTATAATGTGCCAAAGGGCTGAAACATTAGAGTGATGAGAGAGAGTTCAGTGGGTAAGATGGCTGGGATGGTGTGCTATCAAAGAGAAAGTTCTAGGCTAGGAGAAAGGAAGGTTTCTACAAAGTGAGAATGCTAGAAACAAGACAGGTTAAGAAGAGTTGTTATAGATCAACTATATGACACCCCTTTAAATGTTTTCAAGAGATACGGGTAAAGATTGTGATTTATTTGGGGACTACTGTGCATCTTTAAAAGCAACACAGCTCTGGTCTGTTCATGTAGGACTTGGCTTTATAAGAATAACCCAAAGAACAAAATGAAAATACTGTATATAAATTTATCTTTCTCTTTGATTACCAAAAATTCAATAAGGCAAGTTTGATGCCTTTGTTTACATTGCTTAGTGCAAATACTAAGTACAATGTGCAGAATCATGCACATTGAATAGTTTAGAGCCATTTTCTCTAAATGTGTTAAAATGGCAAAATGCTCTTTTTTCATTCAGACTTCAAATGGTTTATTTTTTTCTTTATTATTGGAAAATTTGCTAGAAAAAACAAGTTTATAAAGCCATCTAAAGGGGTAAAAATGAATACAAATAACTAGCTGGGTGTGAGAATGGTACCACCCAAGCCAGAAGTCTCCTCCCCGGAGGTAAGATGGATATTTGGTAGACAACCATGATAATCACCTCTCAAGTCCTCCTTCAATGTGCTGGACACTGCATTATATGGACTCCCCACTGAAAATCACATCTGTGAATATGTTTGTGAATATGACTTTATTTTAGGGTCTTTGTACATATAAGCAAGTTAAGATGTACATATAATCAAGTTAAGATGAGGTTATAATTGATTAGAAAGGTCTCTAATGACTGATGTCTTTATAAAAAGAGAAAAATTTGGAGACAGACATACAGAGAGAATACCACATGATGATGGAGGCAGAGTGATGGATCTACAAGCCAAGGAAATCAAGGACTGCTGGCAACCACCAGAAACGAAGAGAGAAGCATATAACAAATTCTCCCTCACAGCCTCCAGACTGTGAAAGAATACATTTCTGGTGGTGTAAGCCACCCAACTGGCTTTGTGGTCCTTTGTTATGGCAGCCCTTGGAAACTAAAACGTGTTACAACCTGAATATTGAATCTTGCATATTGTCTCTCTGGTGTTCCAACATGGAAAGACACTGACTCTTGATCTCCATTGAGTATGCAGATTTGTCCTATTTACATATTTTGATAGTCAGTTTAGAATTGGAACCGTAGAATAGGAAGCAGATTTGGAACCTATTGTCCTTTATTTCTGTGAGTCTTTGGCTTCAGAAAAAAATGCATTAGATTGAAAGAAAATGAAAAACAAACGCCATGTAAATAGGTAAAAAGACTGATAGAAAGATCCATGTAAAGAGATATGCAAAATGTGTTATTATTCTTCAGTCTGCCAAGCAGTGGTGTCTAAGGGGTAGAGATCAAAAAATAACACTCTCTTTTCTCCGCTGAAGTCCAGAAACATGGAGAGAGAGAACAGGAGTCAGGTATATGGACTTAAAAAATATTACCTTTATTGCTTATGAAGTCATTGGGGGGATGTTACTTAGTGTGAAGGCCAACTAGACATGCAAGCACTTTCTCTTCCCCTACTCATAGTCCAGTCATAGCACTCAAGGGAAAAGTCAATCTGCAGACAGGGTGCACATACCCCAAATTTCTTCTTTACACTGAGAATGGGAGAGGAAGGGAGACTGACTTCCCGTTACATAGAGGTTTTAATATATGATCTTCCCCCAACTGAGCAACATAACCCCATGACCATTGTTAACCTGATACTTCACTCTGCCTTCTTTGGGAAGAGTTATTTAGGAAAAGAGAAGGATGCCAGAAGTGTATCTCCAGGGGGGTCTCACTGTATGGAATTCAGAAGGGTGGGAGGGGGATGCATTTTGCCATAGCATTAAGATTAAAGCTTTTCTTATTTTTTACTGGAGGATCCATTTTTTTTTAATTCTGTGTAATACCATAGGGTTGGAAAACTTAAATCCAATACCAGTGAGAAGAGAGTGTGTAATATGAGGGAAAGTAGAATGAAGACTTTTCAATAATAAAAATATCAGAATTTAAGTACTACCTTTTTAACAAAAGAAAACATTTAAATTTCAAGCAAGATTAATGCAGAGCAGTGAGGAGTCTATTTCAGTCATTCCTAAAAATGTTCTATAGTCCATCTTCATCAGAATTACTCTAAAGGTCTGTTAAAATGCAAGTTCTTGGGTCTCACTCCAGACGTACTGAATCATAATCTCTTGAGACAGAGATGGAGAATCTGCATTTAACAACTTCTTTGAGTAATTCAAATGCACACTGAAGATTGAAAAGTAGCTGCTAGTTGTAGGACATCACGTATCTGGTAACAGCACAAAATTGGCCTTAATTCTCCTGAAATTTTAAAGTGTATTTCTTTTATATTAGATAAGAAGTATTATTTACAAATAACATTTGAAAAATATAAAACATGAATAAACATATAGGGAAAACTATACCCTTTCTTAGTAAAGCAAGAGAAAGTAAGAAAATGGCAACAGAATTTTGAGATATACTGCAAAGCTGGTCTGGTGCCAGCTCACACTTGAACAATTCTTTTCATTCTGATCCAGAAAATGTGTTTAAATCTGCAACTCTCTGGTTTATGCACATATGATTTTGATTACATTTCAGGCTACATAGTAATTAGTTTGTACAGAATGGCTGAAGTGCTGCACATCCCACTTGGAAATCCTTTAACTAGATTAGAAACCCCTGGGTCTGCACATTGAAAATTATTTTCCAGAAGGAATCTACAGTAATTAGTGATTAGTATGTTTTCTGGACCAACTGTTTCACAGTCTCAGACAGTTAATCCATAAATGTATTAATTGTATTAGACTATGTAGGTAAGAAATAAAAAGTCTACTAAGTGGGAAAATTACTGAGCTATTCTAGTTCATTGCAAAAAAAAATAGCATCAGTAATTAACTGTCTCTAAAGCATAATACAGACAAATTAGCTGTAGTGTTTGAGTCAATGAATAATGGACAAATACCATTGACTGTGAATTTTCACAAGTATATGGATCTTTTTAATATAGTTAGAGAAGTTTGAAGTTTATAATTTAGATTTAGAGGAGTCTGAGATTTAGAGAGTTTGAGATTTGAAAATACATTTGTAAAACATCAAAATACAAAAAGATATGTCATTGTTTTCTATTGATTCGATTATTTGGCAGTTACCAGAGACCTAAAGAACTCTTCCAGATGTTAGTTGGCAATGCAAAATACCACATCATGTACACCTGAATTTTTGCACTCTTAAAAACTAGGACTACTAAAAACAAATTTTGTTAATGCAAAGATTTCTAGTATTCTGGTATCAATTACATATTCTCCCACCTGTTAAATACTTTTCAGACAGTTTTCAGTAACAGAACTTTAGAGGTTACCATTATTTATTCTATAAGATTTAGGGATATGAAACCAGTCTTAATAATATTTCCCCTTTTCACAGAACTGAACATGGTTTCATATAATACTCAAGTTGTTCTATGGAAGTTCCTAGAATTGAATAATCTACTCCAGAGTATCAGTTGTAGAAACAGATGCATCCCACCAAAGATTTTTTTATATTCCCAAAGTACACAATCCCCTTTATTCTGTTTCATGATGATAGTGAACACCAATCCCTCCCCAAATACTGAGAATCATCCCCCCAGAGAGAATCTCTGTAATATTTCTCAGATCTACTGGAGGAGATAGAAAGTTGATTGTCACTGATGTGGCCCAACCATATCAATTACAAAAATAAGTCCATTTAGGCTAGGATTATTAGGTAACTTAGGTTATATTGTGGAACTGATATTAAACTAAAAATTGTATCATTGTCAGATGCATATTAAAATGTGGGTTAAAGTGTGCGAAAAGTAACATCTGAGAGTACAGAGAATCCTGGGATTTTTATTTCTAGGCAAAACTGAGTAATGGTGGCTAGATTTCTTCTCTCATCAAACCAACTAAAAATATAGTCAAAATACATGAAACATCTGTTGACAAACATCAGGTGGCACAGAGGAATGATCACTGAGAGAAGGACAAACAGGTAAGTGATATAACTTCCCTAGCTTACTTCCTGGAGAGAGTTTCCGGCCTAAAGCAAAGGGATAGGGAAGCCACATAGAAACCAGAAAACTAACTGATGAGAAGATCGAGATTAGAGTCTGGGTGATATGGTTTGGCTCCGTGACCCTACCCAAATCTCGTTTTAAATTGTAATCTGAATTGTAATCCCCAGGTGTCAAGGGAGGGACCTGGTGGGAGGTGATTCGATCATGAGGGTAATTTCCCCCATGCTGTTCTTGTGATAGTGAGGGATTTCTCACAAGGTCTGATGTTTTCATATGTGTTTGACAGTTTTTCCTGTGCTCCGACTCTCTCTCCTCCTACCTTAGGAAAAAGGTGCCTGCTTCCCCTTCTGTCATGATTGTAAGTTTCCTGAGGCCTCCCCAGCCATGAGCAAATGTGAGTCAATTAAACCTCCTTTGGTTACAGATTACCCAATCTTGGGTATTTCTTTATAGCAGTGTAAGAATGGACTAAGCCACTGGATGAGTCAATGTGGCTAGAGTTAACAAAGCAGAAAATACCCAAGAAGAGATCTGCACAGAGAAAGATTTCTGAGGATATGTCAAGGGTCCTGAGCATTAAGCAGCTTATTTTTATGAAGATACTACCCAACGATGGAGAAAAATCTACTTAGAAGGCTGAGTATGAGTAATCCCTGGAACTCACACATGACTGGGAATGACTGATATTCTCCTCAGCCAGGGTGAAAAACTTTACTTTTATTTTTTATTTATCTCAATAGTTTTTGGGGGAACAGGTTTGTTTACATCAATAAGTTATTTAGTGATGATTTCTGAGATTTTGGTGCATCCATCACTTAAGCAGTGTACACTGTACCCAATGGGAAATATTTTATCCCTCACACCCGCTTTCTCCAATCCCCAAAGTCCATTGTATTATTCTTATGCCTTTGTGTCTGCATACCTTAGCTGCCATATTTTCTTCATCCAGTTGATTGATGGTCATTTGGGTTAGTTCCATATTTTTGCAATTGCAAATTGTTCTGCGGCAAACATGTATGTGAAAGTATCTTTTTCATATAATGGCTTATTTTATTCTTGGTAGATACCAAGGAATGGGATTGCTGAATCAAATGGTAGATATACTGTTAGTTCTTTATGGAATCTCCACCCTGTTTTCCATAGTAGTTGTAGTAGTTTACATTCCCCCAGCAGTGTAAAAGTATTCCATTTTTACCACATTTATGCCAACCTCTATTATTTTTTGATTATGGCCATTCTTGCAGAAGTGAGGTGGTATTGCATTGTGGTTTTGATTTGCATTTTAATGATAATTAGTGATGTTGAGTACTTTTTTATATGTTTGTTGACCATTTGCATATCTTATTTTGAGAATTGTCTATTCATGTCCTAGGCCCACTTTTTGATGGAATTGGTATTTTTTTCTTGATAATTTGTTTGAGTTTATTGTAGATTTTGGATATTAGTTCTCTGTCAAATGTATAGATTGTGAAGATTTTCTCCCACTCTGTGGGTTGTCTGTTTACTCTGCTGACAGTTTTGTTGTTGTTGTTGTTTTTGCTGTGCAGAAGCTTTCTAGTTTAAATAAGCCCAATCTATTTATCTTTGTTTTTGCTGCATTTGCTTTTGGGTTCTTGGTCATGAAGTTTTTACCTAAGCCAATATCTAGAAGGGTTTTTCAAATATTATCTTATAGAATTTTTCTAGTTTTATGCTTTAGGTCCTTGATCCCTTTTGAGTTGATTTTTGTGTAAGGTAAGAGACAAGGATATAGTTTCACTCTCTACATGTGGCTTGCTAATTACCCCAGCACATTTGTTGATTACAGTCTCCTTTCCCCACTTAATGTTTTTGCTTGCTTTCTTGAAGATCAATTGATTGTATTTGGGTTTATTTCTGAGTTCTCTATTCTATTCCGTTGGTCTACATACCTATTTTTATATCAGCACCTTGCTGTTTTGGTGACTATGGTTTTATAATATAGTTTAAAGTTGCACTTTATGATGCCTTCAGATTTGTTCTTTTTTCTTAGTCTTGTTTTGCTATGTGGGCTCTTTTTGGTTCCATATGAATTTTAGCATTTTTTTTATAGTTCTCCAAAGAATGATGGTGGTATTTTGATTGGAATTGCATTAAATTTATAGATTGCTTTTGGCAGTATGGTCATTTTCACAATATTGATCCTACCAATCCATGAGCATGGGATGTGTTTCTAATTGTGTTGTTTATGAGTTCTTTCAGCAGTATTTTGTAGTTTTTATCTCCTTGGTTAGATATATTTCTAAGTATATATATATATATATTTCTAAGTGTATATATATATATACACTTATTTCTAAGTATATATATATATATATATATATTGCAGCTGTTGCAAAAAATGTTAAGGTCTTGAATTGATTCTGAGCTTGGTTGCTGTTGGTGTATAGCAGTGTTATTGACTTGTGTACATTAATTTTGTATTCTAAAAGACTGCTAAATTTTTAAGTCAGTTCTAGGAGCTTTTTGAATGATGCTTTAGGGTTTTCTAGGTATTTAATTATATCATCAGCAAACAATGACAATTTAACTTCCTTCCTTCTCACCAATTTTGGTACCCCTTATTTCTTTTTCTTGTCCAATTGGTCTGGCTAGGAATTCCAGTACTATGTTGAATAAATGTGGTTAAAGTGGGCATCCTTGTCGTGTTCTAGTCCTCAGGGGAAATGCTTTCATTTCTTCCCCATTCAGTATAATATTGTTTGTGGGTTTGTCATAGATGGCTTTTATTACATTAAGGTATATCTCTTCTGTGCTGATTTTGCTGAAGGTTTTAATCATAAAAGGATGCTGGATTTCCTGGAATGCTTTTCTGCATTCATTTAAATGACCATGTGATTTTTATTTTTAATTCTGTTTATGTGGTATATCACATTTATTGACTTGTATATGTTAAACCATCCCTGTATCCCTGATATGAAGCCCACTTGATTATTGTGGATTATCTTTTTGATATACTGTTGGATTTGGTTAGCTAGCATTTTTTTTTGAGAATTTTTGCATATATACTCATCAGGAATATTGGTCTGTAGTTTTTTCATTTTTTTTTTAAATGTCTTTTCTTGGTTTTGGTATTAGGGTGATACTGGCTTCAAAGAATGATTTAAGGAGAATTCCCTCTTTCTCTATCATTTGAAATAGTGTCAATAGGTTTAGTAGCAATATTTCTCCAAATGTGTGATAGAATTCAGCTGTGACTCTATCTGGTCCTGGACTTTTTCATTTGTTTGTAACTTTTTAATTGCCATTTCAATTTCACTGCTTGTTATTGGTCTGTTTGTCATTTCTATTTCTTCCTGTTTTAATATAGGAGGGCTGTATACATCCAAGAATTTATCCCATCTCCTCTAAGTTTTCAAGCTTATGTTGTAAAGGTGTTCATAGTAGCCTTCAATGATCTTTTGTATTTCTGTGATATCTTTGTAATATCTCCTGTTTCATTTCTAATTGTGCTTATTTGAATCTTCTCTCTTCTTTTTTTGTTAATCTCACTAATGTTCTATCACTTTTATTTATCTTTTTAGGGAACTAGCTTTTTGTTTCATTTATCTTTTGTATTTTTGTTTCAGTTATATTTAGTTCTGCTCTGATCTTGGTTATTTCTTCTTTTCTGCTGGGTTTAGGTTTGTTTTGTTTTTGTTTCTCTAGCTCCTTGAGGTGTGACCTTAGATTGTCTATTTGTGCTATATCAGACTTTTTCGTGTAGGCAATTAATGCTGTGAACTTTCCTCTTAGTACCATCTTTGCTGTATCCCAGAGGTTTTTATAGGTTGTATCACTATTATAATTCAAGTCAAATAATTTTTAAATTTTCATCTTGATTTTGATGTTGACCCAATGATCATGTAGGACCAGGTTATTTAGTTTCCATGTATTTGCATGGCTTTGAGGGTACCTTTTGGAGTTGATTTCCAGTTTTATTCCACTGTGAATCTGAGAAAATACTTGCTATAATTTCAGTTTTCTTAAATTTATTGAGACTTGTTTTGTGGCCTATCATATGACTATCTTGGAGAATATTCCACATGCTCATGATTAGAATGTATATTTTGCAGTTGTTGGATAGATGGTTCTGTAAATATCTGTTAAGTCCATTTGTTCTAGGATATACTTTAAGTCCATTGTTTCTTTGTTGACCTTTTATCTTGATAGCTTGTCTAGTGCTGTCAGTGGAGTACTGAAATTTCCAACTATTATTCTGTTGCTGTAAATCTCATTTCTTAGTTCTAGTAGTAATTGTTTTATAATTTTGGAGCTCCAGTGTTAGATGCATATATGATTAGGATTGTAATTTTTTTTTCTGAGCCACAGGTGTTAGATAGCAATCTTTTACTGAATGGTACAATTCCTTGTGGAGCAGGGCTAACTCACAGGCATTGCACCAAGAGTAAGAAACATATGGCTTCTTAGCACTTTATTTATACTATTTAAACCTACTTTCAATTACATACAAATTAAGGGGCAGGTCAATGCACATTGAGGGGCAGGTTCTATAGCTTTCTAGGAAAGGGGCAGTAACTTCTGGATCATTGCCATGGAGAGGAGTGGTAATTTCAGGTTAGTGTCATGACATTTGTAAACTGCCATGGCGCTGGTGGGAATGTCTTATGTCAATGAGCAATGAGGGCAGCTAGAGATTACTTTCATTGCCATCTGCTGGTTACTGCTGCTTTCTTCACTTTATTCTGCCTAAACCACACATCCTGTTTTAATCAGCAGAGTTGTGACCAGAGAAAAAGTTCTGCCAGTCTCCCACACCCTTTATATATTCTTTTTATTAATCCCTTAAAAGAAGGTTTTGCAAATATATTCTTCTGTTCTGTATGTTTTCCCTACTATATTTATTGTTCTATTTGCTGTGCAAAAGCTATTTAGTTTGATGTAATAAAATTGGTCTATTTTTCCTTTTTGTTGTCTATGCTTTTGATATCTCACCTAAAAAGTCTTTGACCAGCTAAATGTCTCAAAAAGTGTTTCCCCAATGTTTCATTGTAATAGTTTTACATTTCAGGACTTACATTTACATCTTGAATCCATTTTGATTTAACTTTTGTACCTGGTGAGATATAGGAGTCTTGTTTAATATGCTGCATAGGGATTTCCAGTTTTCTACGGCACCATTTATTGAAGAGATTGTTTCTTCTGCAATGTAAGTTCTTGGTGCTTTTGTAAAAACAAAACAAAAACAAAAACAAACAAAAAAAACCATGAGTTCTTGTAAGTGCATGGATTTATTTCTGTGTTCTCTATTCTTTTCTGTTGGTCTTATGTGTCTGCTTTTATGCCAATACCATGCTGTTCAGGTCACTAGTTTTTTAGTATATCTTGAAGTTCAGTAAGTATGATACCCCAGCTTTGTTCTTTGCATTCAGGATTGCTTTGGCTATCCACACCCTTGGTGGTTTCATACAAATTATAGGATTATTTTTTCTGTCTCCATGAGGAATTTCAGTCTTGTGATGGAGATTACATTGAATCTGTAGATAGCTTTAGATAGTATAATCATTTTGACAATATTAATTCTTCCAGTACACTAGCACATGATATCTT
The DNA here is from genome assembly GCA_004027715.1 of Plecturocebus donacophilus. Classification (NCBI taxonomy): domain Eukaryota; kingdom Metazoa; phylum Chordata; class Mammalia; order Primates; family Pitheciidae; genus Plecturocebus; species Plecturocebus donacophilus. The sequence continues at coordinate 35,801 of PVKP010017206.1, forward strand.
CCCATTTTGGAGTGTGTTCCACAATTTATTTCATCAGTGTTTTATAATTTCTATTGTAGAGCTATTTTAATACTTTGGTTAAATTTATTCCTAGGCATATTTTGTTGTTGTTTTCTTACTGTAAATGGATTACTTTTTAATTTTTTAAAATTGCTTGTTGATGATATATAGAAATGCTATTAATTGTTGTATGTTAATTTTTATTATGAAACGTTACTAAATTTGTTTTTATCATTCTAACTTTTTTGGTAAAGTCAGATTTTTCTAAATATAGAATTATGTCATCCATGAACAAGGATATTTTGATTTCTTCTTTTCCAATTTGAATATTCTTTATTTTTCTTGCTTAATAGCTCTGGTTAGTACTTCCAGTAATTTGTTGAATAAAAGTAGTGAAAGTGGGCATTCTTGTTTGTTCCAGATCTTAGCAGAAATACTTTTACTTTTTTCCTATTCAGTATGATGTTAGGCATGGGTGTGTCATAGATTGCTTGTGTTGTTTTGACATATGTTTATTCTGTACTCAGGTTGTTCAGAATTTTTATCATAATAGGGTGCTGAATTTTAATTAATATTTTTTCAGCATCTATTGAAACAATCATATATTTTTCCTTGATTCTTTTAATATAATATATCACATTTATTGATTTGCATATGCTGAACCATGTTTAAATCCATGAGCTTAATTCTAGATGATCATGGTAAATGGTATTTTCAATGTGTTGTTTGATTTGGTTTGCTACTATTTTGCTCATTATCTGTGTATATTTGTTCATCAGGGCTATTGGCCTGCTATTTTCTTTTTTGTTGCTGTTGTATCCAAGTTTGGTTTTGGTATCAGAGTAATGTTAGCCTCAAACAATGAGTTTAAAAGTATTCCCTCCTTTTCAATTTTTCTGGAATAGTTTGAATAGAATTCATATTAGTTCTTAAATGTTTAGTGGATTTCAGCAGTAAATTCATTAGGTCCTGGGTTTTTATTTAACAGGAGACTTAATTACTGCTTTGATCTCATTACTCATTATTATACTGTTCAGGATTTCTATTTTTTATAATTCAGTGTTGGTAAGTTGCATGTGTCGAAAAATGTATCAATGTCTTCTAGGCTTTCCAATATATTGGCCTATAGTTTTTCATAATATTGTCTATTAATCCTTTGTTCTGTTGTGTCACTTGTAATGTTTTCTTTTTTCTCTATGATTGTATTACTTGGGTTTTCTCTCTTTTTTTCTTTATCTAGCTAAAGGATTGTTGATTTTATCATTTCAAGAAACCAACTCTTCATTTCATTATCTTTTGTATTTTTTGAGTATCATCTTCATTTATATTTCTGCTCTGATCCTATTATTTCTTCCCTTCTAATAATTTCAGCTTCCCTTTGTTCTTGTTTGTCTGTTTTCTTTAGGTACATTGTTGTGTTGTTTATTTGAGGTTTTTCTACTTTTTCAATGTTGTCATTTATTGCTATACCTTTTTCTCTTACAACTGTGTTTGCTGTGTCTCTTAGCTTTTGGTATGCTGTGTTTTTATTTTCATTTATCTCAGAAAATTTTTAAATTTCCTTTTCAATGACTTCATTGGCTCATTCCTTATTCAGGAGCATATTGTTTAATTGCCATAAATTTGTACAGTTTCCAACATACCTTTTGTTATCAATTTCCACTTGTATTCCACTGTGGTCAGAAAAGATACTTAATGTGATTTCCATTTTAAAAAATCTGTTAAGGCAAGTTTTGTGTCCTGACATATGGTTAATCCTGCAGAATGTTCCATGTGCTGATGAAAAGAATGTGTGTTCTGCAGCTGTTAGGTGAAATGTTCTATAAATACCTGCTAGGTTCATTTTTTCTAAAGTGTAGTTTAACTCCAAGGATTCTTTGTTGATTTTCTGTCAGAATAATCTATCCATTCCTGACAGTGGGGGTGTTGAAGTCCCCTACTATTAGTGTATTGTAGTCAATCTTTCCTATTAGGTCTATGTATATTTGCTTTATGTAATTGGGTGCTCTGTTGTTGGGTGCATATAATTACAATTGTTATGTCCTCTTATTTTATTGACCCCTTTGTAATTATGTAGTGACTTTATTGTCCTTTTTCCCCCATTCCATACTTAAAAGTCTATTTTATCTATCATAAGTATAGCTACTTCTGTACTTTTTGGTTTTCATTGCATGGAATATCATTTTCTATCCTTTTACTATTAGTCTGTATATGTCTTTATAGGTAAACTGCATTTCTTGTAGACAGCATTTAACTGGAATGATTTTTTATCCACTCAGCTACTCTATGCCTTTTAATTGGAAAATTTACTCCACCTACATTTAAGGTTATTATTTACAGGTAAGGATATTGTTACTTGTTTTCTGGTTGTTTTGCAAATAATTTATTCAATTTTTCCTCTCTTACTGTCTTCCTTTATTGTTAAGTAATTTTCTATAGTAGTATGTTTTGATTATGTACTATTTATTTTTAGTGTATCTATTATAGGGTTTTGCTTTGTGATTATCATGGGGCTTGTGGAAAACATCTTATAATGTTATTTTAAGCTAATAAAACAATGTTGATTGCAAAGAAAAGTAACAAAACCAAACTACATGTTAATACCATATCCCACCAACATTTTGACTTATTGATGACTCAACTTACATCTTCTAATATTGCTTATCTCTTAATTATTGTTGTAGTTATTATTTATTTTTTACACTCATGTAAGGCTTTAATAATTGCAAATAATATGGCACACAAGGAGAAGAAAAGTGCAGGCAATTTTAGGAAGTCTGAAAACTCCTAGTGCAGTCCTCCCAAGGTCCTTTCTCAGTTGCACATGAGGCATTTCATCTTTGGATTATGAACTTTCAAATATATGTGGGGTATCTAGTTTCAGCGTAGTCCAAAAACAAGTTTACTGAAGGGCCTTTTACACCTTTACTGGTCACTTCACTACAGCCAAGCTGTGTAACAGGTTAAACCAAATGCAAACCATCAATCCACACATCCTGAACAATGCAGACAAGATAACATGGAGCGTCTCCAGGGGAGTTTGGAACTTTAAACAACATGTTCTAAATCACTAGCTATTACATCCCATTCTTATATTGACCAAGGGTAGCAAAATTCCAAGTGTCCCTGGGGATAAGCACAGAGCTGCCCTAGTCCAGCTGTAAGATAACCCTATTTTTGCACATTGTTATTGTCTCCATTTTACAGATGAGCAAATTAAGGTGTTAACATGTTAAATAGGTAGCCAAGGTCATAAAACTGGCAAGTGGCAGAGCTGGGATACCTCATAGGAAGAAGTTAAATGACTTCTTAAAGTCGATGCTAGTACTGAACAAGGCTGGATTTAAGAGGACAATTCAGGTTTTACAATACTGAGTTATTGGTTTTGGATATATTGTCCCTGTCATTCAAGTTGGACTTATCTTGAAAATTAGAGAAAACTTCAACATGGAAAAATATAGAGGCATAGGGGAGTATTCAGTGAGTAGAAATGAACTGCAAATAATTAACCATGATTTAAAAGTAGGGTGGTGTCTGAAGCTCATATAATTTTGGCAGCCCTTTTAAGACGAATAGAATATAAATTTCTTATATTCTTTGTCTACATACTTTAAAAGTAGATGACATTTTTAAAAAGTGTTAGATTCACAGAGCAGTTAAGACCCAGATACCCCTATTATTATCATAGTATATTTGTCACTTTTTTTTGTCAATGGGTCAATATTGATACAATATTACTAAGGTTCATAGTTTATTCAAATTTCCTTAGTTTTTTTTTAAATTTTTATTTTAATGCTGGGATACATGTGCTGAATGTGCAGGTTTGTTACATAGGTATACATGTGCCATGGTGGTTTGCTGCACCTATCAACCCATCATCTAGGTTTTAAGCCCCGCATGCATTAGGTATTTGTCCCAATGCTCTCCTCTCCTTTCTCCCCACCTCCCCGACAGGCCTTGGTGTATGATGTTCCCCTCCTTGTGTCCATATGTTTTCATTGCTCAACTCCCACTTATGAGTGAGAACATGCGATGCTTCATTTTTCTGTTCCTGTGTTAGTTTATTTAGGATGATGGTTTCCAACTTCATACATGTCCCTGCAAAGGACATGAACTCATTCTTTTTCATGGGTGCATAGTATTCCATGGTGGATATGTGCCATATTTTCTTTATCCAGTCCATCATTGATGGGCAGTTGGGTTGGTTCCAAGTCTTTGCTGTAGCAAACAGGGCTGCAATAAACATAAATGTGCATGTGTCTTTATAGTAGAATGACTTATAATTCTTTGGGTACATACCCAGTAATGGGATTGCTGGGTCAAATGGTATTTTTGGTTTTAGATGCTTGAGGAACTGCAACACTGTCTTACAAAATGGTTGAACTAATTCACACTCCCACCAACAGTGTAAAAGCATTCCTATTTCTTAACATCCTCTCTAGCATCTGTTATTTCCAGACTTTTTAATGATCACCATTCTAACTGGCATGAGATGGTATTTCAATGTAGTTTTGATTTGCATTTCTCTAATAACCACTGATGATGAGCTTTTTTTCATGTTTGTTGGCCACAGAATTTTTTTTTTTCTTTGAGACAGGTCTGTTCATATCTTTGCCCACTTTGTGATGGGTTTGTTTATTTCTTGTAAATTTCTTTATGTTTCTTGTAGATTCTGGATATTATCTCTTTGTCAGATGAATAGAGTGCAAAAATTTTCTCCCATTCTATAGGTTTCCTGTTCACTCTGGTGATAGTTTCTTTTGCTGTGCAGAAGCTCTTTCATTTAATTAGATCCCATTTGCCAATTTTGGCTTTTATTGCCATTGCTTTTGATGTTTTAATCATGAAGTCTTTGCCCATGCCTATATCCTGAATGGTATTGCCTAGGTTTTCTTCTAGGCAATACCATTTATAGTTTTAGGTTTCATGTTTAAGTCTTTAATCCATCTGGAGTTAATTTTTGTATAAAATGTGAGGAAGGGGTCCAGTTTCTCTTTTCTGCATATGACCAGCCTGTTTCCCCAGCACAATTTATTAAATAGGAAATCCTTTCCTCATTGCTTGTTTTTGTCAGGTTTGTCAAAGATCAGACTGTTGTAGGTGTGTGGTGTTATTTTTGAGGCCTCTGTTCTGTTCCATTGATCTATATATCTATTTTGGTACCAATATTGTGCTGTTTTGGTTACTGTAATCTTATAATACAGTTTGAAGTCAGGTAATATGATGTCTCCAGCCTTGTTATTTTTGCTTAGGATTGTCTTGGCTATATGGGCTCTTTTTTGTTTCCATATGAAATTGAAAGTAGTTTTTTCTAATTCTGTGAAGAAAGTCAGTGGTATCTTGATGGGGATAGCATTGAATCTATAAATTACTTTGGACAGTATGGCCATTTTCACGTTATTGACTCTATCCCTGAGCATGGAATGTTTTTTTTTTTTCCATTTGTTTGTGTCCTCTCTTACTTCGTTGAGCAGTGGTTTGTAGTTATCCTTGAAGAGACTCTTCACATCCCTTTTAAGTTGTATTCCTAGGTATTTTATTCTCTTTGTAGCAATTGTGAATGGGATTTCACCCATGATTTGGCTCTCTGTCTATTACTGGTGTATAGGAATTTTTGTGATTTTTGCACGTTGATTTTTGTATCCTGAGACTTTCATAAATTTCCTTATCAGCTTAAGGAGACTTTGGGCTGAGACAATGGGGTTTTCTAAATATACAATAATGTCATCTGCAAACAGAGACTATTTGACTTTTTCTCTTCCTATGTGAATATCCTTTATTTCTTCCTCTTGCCTGATTGCCCTGGCCAGAACTTCCAATACTGTGTTAAATAGGAGTGGTGAGAGAGGGCATCCTTGTCTTGTGTCAGTTTTCAAAGGGAATGCTTCCAGCTTTTGCCCATTTAGTATAATATTGGCTATGAAACTGTCATAAATAGCTCTTATTATTTTGAAAAATGTTTCATCAATACCTAATTTATTGGGAGTTTTTAGCATGAAGGGATGTTGAATTTTATCAAAGGCCTTTACTGCATCTACTGAGGTAATCATGTGGTTTTTGAAATTGGTTCTGTTTATATTATGGATTACATTTATTGTACAATTGGATTGTAATTATGGATAACAATAATTACAATTGGATTGTAATTATGGATTACAATAAATGTTGAACCAGCCTTGCATCCCAGGGATAAAACCAACTTGATCATGGTGGATAAGCTTTTTGATGTGCTGCTGGATTCAGTTTACCAGTATTATATTGAGGATTTTTGCATCAATATTTTTTAGAAATATTGGCCTGAAATTTTCTTTTTCTGTTGTGTTTCTGCCAGGTTTTGGAATCAAGATGATGCTGGCCTCATAAAATGAGTTAGGGAGAAGACCATCTTTTTCTATTGTTTGGAATAATTTCAGAAAGAATGGTACTAGCTTCTCTTTGTACCTCTAGTAGAATTCTGCTGTGAATCCATCTGGTCCTGGGCTTTTCTTGGTTGGTAGACTATTAATTACTGCCTCAATTTCAGAACTTGTTATTGGTCTATTCGGTGATTTTACTTCTTGTTTTAGTCTTGGGAGGGTGTATGTGTTCAGAAGGTTATCCATTTCTTCTAGATTTTCTAGTTTGTTTGCATAGAAGTGTTTATAATATTCTCGGATGGTAGTTTGTATTTTTGTGTGATCAGTGGTATATCCCCTTTATCATTTTTTAATGTGTCTACTTGATTCTTCTCTCTCTTCTTTAATGGTCTGGCTAGTGGTCTATTATATTAATATTTTCAAACAACCAGTTCCTGGATTAATTTTTTTGAAGGTGTTTTTGTGTATCTATCTCCTTCAGTTCTGCTTGTTCTTTGTTATGTCTTGTCTTCTACTAACTTTTGAATTTGTTTGTTCTTGCGTCTCTAATTCTTTTAATTGTGATGTTAGAGTGTGGATTTCAGCTCTTTCCTGCTTTCTGATTTGGGCATTTAGTGCTATAAATTTATCTCTTAACACTGCTTTAGCTGTGCTCCAGAAATTCTGGTACATAGTCTTTTTGTTTTCATTTATTCTGAATAACTTTGTTATTTGTACCTCAATTTTTTATTTACCCATTAGTCACTCAGGAGCAGGTTTTTCATGTAGTTGTGCAGTTTTAAGTGAGTTTCTCAGTCCTGAGTTCTAATTTGATTGCCCTGTGGTCTGAGAGACTGTTTGTTATGATTTCAGTTTTTTTGCAATTGCTGAGGAAATTTTTACTTCCAAATATGTGGTCTGTGCTATGTGGTGCTGAGAGGAATGTATATTCTGTTAATTTGGGGTGGAGAGTTCTGTAGATGTCTATTAGGTCCACAGCTGAGTCAAGTTCTGAATATCTTTGTTAATTTTCTGTCTTGTTGATCTAATATTGACAGTGGGATTGTCAAAGTCTTCCACTGTTATTGTGTGGGAGTCTAAGTCTCTTTGTACGTATCTAAGAATTTGTTTTATGAATATGAGTGCTCCTGTGTTCGGTGCATATGTACTTAGAATAGTCAGCTCTCTTGTTGCATTGATCCCTTTACCATTATGTAATCCCCTTCTTTGTCTTTTTAAAAAATCTTTGTTGGTTTAAAGTCTGTTTTATCAGAGACTAGGATTATTTTGAGTTTATGTGTGTCTTTGTATGTGAGATAGGTCTCCTAAATACAGCACACTGAGGGTTCTTAATTCTTCATTCAATATTTCAGTCTGTGTTTTTTAATTGGGGCATTTAGCCCATTTACCTTTAAGGTTAATATTGTTATGTGTGAATTTGATCCTGTCATCATGATGCTAGCTTGTTATTTTGAACATTAATTGACACAGTTTCTTCATAGAGTGGTTGGTCTTTATATTTTGTTGTGTTTTTGCAGTGGCTGGTAACAGTTTTTCCTTTCCATATTTAGTGCTTCCTTTGGAGCTCTTGTAAGGCAGACATGGTAGTGACAAAATCCCTCAGCATTTGCTTGTCTGTAAAGGATTTTATTTCTTCTTCACTCAGAAAACTTAGTTTGGCTCGATATAAAATTCTGGGTTGAAAAAATGTTTTCTCTAAGAATATTGAATATTGGCCTCCACTCTCTTCTGCCTTTAGGGTTACTGCAGAGAGATCTGCTGTTAGTCTGATGGGGTTCCCTTTGTAGGTAACCTGGCCTTTCTCTCTGGCTGCCCTTAACATTTTTTTCTTTATTTCAACCTTGGAGAATCTGACAATTCTGTGTCTTGGGGTTGCTCTTCTTGAGGAGTATTTTAGCGGTGTTCTCTATGTGTCCTGAATTTGAATGTTGGCCTGTCTAGCTAGGTTGAGGAAGTCTTCCTAGCTAACATCCTGAATTGTGTTTTCCAACTTGGTTCTATTCTCTCAATCACTTTCAGGAACCCCAGTGAATTATAGGTTTGTTCTTTCCACATAGTCCTGTATTTCTTGGAGGCTTTGTTCATTCCTTTTCATTTATTTTCTCTAATACTGTCTTCACTCCTTATTTCAGTAAGTTGATCTTCAATCTCTGATATCTTTTCTTTCACTTGATCGATTTGGCTATTGATACTTGTATATGCTTCACGACGTTCTTGTGCTGTGTTTTTCAGCTCCATCAGGTAATTTGTGTTCTTCTCTAAACGGGTTATTCTAGTTAGCAGTTCCTGTAACCTTTTGTCAAGATTCTTAGCTTCCTTGCATTGGGTTAGAACATGCTCCTTTAGCCCAGAGGAGTTTTTTATTACCCACCTTCTGAAGCTTACTTCTGTCAATTTATCAAAGTCATATTCTATACAGTTTTATTCTCTTGCTGGAGAGTAGTTGCAATCATTTGGAGGGAAAGAGGCATTCTGGTTTTTGGAATTTTCATCATTTTTGCACTGCTTTTTCCTTATCTTCATCGATTTATCTACCTTTGATCTTTGAGGCTGATGATCTTTGGATGAGGTTTTTGTGTGAGGGTCCTCTTTGCTGATATTGATGTTACTGCTTTCTGTTAGCTTTTTTCTTCTAATAGTCAGTCCCCTCTTCTTCAGCTCTGCTGCAGTTTGCTGGAAGTCCACTCCAGACCCTATTTTCCTGGGTATCACCAATAAAGGCTACAGAACAGCAAAGATTGTTGCTTGCTCCTTCCTCTGGAAGCTTCATCCCAGAGAGGAACCAACCTGATGCCAGCTGGACCATTCCTGTATAAAGTGTCTGTCAACCCATGTTGGGAGGTCTCTCCCAGGCATAGGGGTTAAGGACTCACTTGAGGAGGCAGTCTGCCCCTAAGCAGAGTTTGAACACTGTGCTGAGGAAACCCTCCTTGTCAGGATCTGCTGCTGTCCTCAGAGCTGGCAGGCAGGAACATTTAAGTCAGCTGAACCTGCACCCACCGCAGCCTCTTCCCCCAGGTGCTCTGTTTCAGGGAGGTGGGAGTTCTATTTGTAAGCCCCTGACTGGTGCTACTTCCTTTCTTTCAGAAATATGCTGCCAGTGAAGAGGAATCTAGAGAGGCAGTCTGGCCACAGCAGCTTTGCTGTACTGTGTTGATTTCTTCCCAGTCTGAGCTTCCAGGCCTCCTTAGCACTGTCAGGGGAAAACCACCTACTCAAGCCTCAGTCATGATGGATGTCCCGCTTCCTACCAAGCTTGATTGTTCCCAGTAGACTTCAGACTGCTGTGCTGGCAGTAAGAATTTCAAGCCAGTGTTCTTCACTTGCTGGGCTCCATGGGAGTGGGACTAACTTAGCGAGACCACTTGGTTCCCTGGCTTCAGCCCCCTTTCTAGGGGAGTAAACAGTTCCAAATGGTTCTGTCTCGCTTGGGTTGCAGACACCACTCATTTGGAAATGCAGAAATCACCCACCTTCTGTGTTGGTCTCACTGAAAGTTGCAGCCCGGAGCTCTTCCTATTTGGCCATCTTGCCAAATCCCCCCCAGTTATTATTAATAGTTTTGTCTTTTAGTCCTTATACTTTTGTTATAAGTTACCTAATTAATTAGTTTGTTTATTTTGCATTTGGGGCACATATGTAGGTTTGTAATTAGATAAACATGTATGATGGTGGTTTGCTGTACCTATCAATCCATCACCTAGATTATTTTAAATTTTTTATTTTCATAGATTATTGAGGAACAAGTAGTATTTGGTTACATAGGCAAGTTCTTTAGTGGTAATTTGTGAGATTTTGGTGCACCCATCACCCAAGCAGTATACACTTCACTCTATTTGTAGTCTTTTAACCATCACCCTTTTCCCACCCTTTACCCTTTAGTCCCCAAAGTCCACTGTGTCATTCTTATGCCTTTGCATCCCTATAGCTTAATGCCCACTTATGATTGAGAACATATAATATTTAGTTTTCCACTCCTGAGTTACTTCACTTAGAATAACAGTCTCCAATCTCATTCAAGTTGCTGTGAAAGCCATTAATTCATTCCTTTTTATGGCAGAGTAGTATTCAATCATATGTATATACCACATATACTTTATCCACTTGTTGATTGATGGGGATTTGGGTTGGTTCCACATTTTTGCATTTGCAAATGTGCTGCTACAAACAGACATGCACAAGTATCTTTTTCATATAATGACTTACTTTCTTCTTAGTAGATACACAGGAGTAGAATTGATTAATCAAATGGTAGATCTAATTTTAGTTCTTTAAGGAATCTCCACACTGTTTTCCATAGTGGCTGTGCTAATTTACATTCCAACCAGTAATGTAAAAGTGTTCACTCTTCAATGCCTTCATGCCAACATCAACTTTTTTGCTTTTTTGAATATGGCCATTCTTCCTGGAGTACAGTGGTATAACATTGTGGTTTTGATTTGCATTTCCCTGATCAATAGTGATGTTGAGCATTTTTTCTTTTTTTTTTTTTTTTT
>PVKP010017207.1:0-46607 GCA_004027715.1 Plecturocebus donacophilus
TCCTCAGCAATTGCATAGCATTTCACAGGTTTAAATAAAATATTGGTTGGCTGCTTGTTTGTTATTTTCATCCCCTATTCCTTCCTGTCTCCATTGTTAAGCACAATTATTGGCATAAAAGAGGTTTTTAATACCCATTTTTAGACTGCATTCTAGCCTGGGCAATAAAACAAGAATCCCATTCTCTCTCCCTCTTTCTGTTCCTCTTTCTTTCTCTTCCTTTTTTTTTTTTTCTTTCTTTTGCTGTTTCTTTCTTTCTTTTGCTGTTTCTTTCTCCTTTTTTTCTAAAAAAAAAAAAATTTTCTTTTTTGTATAAATCTAATTCAGTGTCTACCTCCACATATTAGCCTACATGTGGAAGGCACATAGTAAACACACAATAAATATTTATAAACATCTGATAAAGCAATTAAATCTTTCCCACCCCCTCATTCCTCCAAAGGTAATCTTTCCTACTCTAAGTCCTTCCCTTCCCCTACTTGAGCACTTTGTACCTTCTTCCAACATTTTCTACTTTACTCACTGTGGTGGCCAGCCTCCAAGATGGGCCCTAATGACCCTTACCTCCTGCCACTTACATTCTTGTGTAGTACGTTCCCATAAAGTGTGGCCAACAGAATATTGGAGAAATGATGGTATGTGACTTCTGAAGCTAGGTCATAAAAGGCAATGCAGCAGCTTGGTCTTTTGGATTACATGCTTTGAGGTAGGCTGCCTACCATGCCATGAAGGCATCCACGGGGAGAGACCCAGATGGAGAGGAACCGAGCTCCCACCAATAGCCTGCACCAACCTGCCAGCCATATGAGAAGCCACCTTGGAAAAGGATCCACCAGCGTCACTCAAGCCTTCAGAAGACTGCTACCTCAGCTGACATATTACTCCATTTTTTCACTTTTTTTGAGACAGAGTCTTGCTCTGTGGCCCAGGCTGGAGTGCAGTGGCACGATCTCAGCTCACTACAAACTCTACCTCCCCAGTTCAAGCAATTCTTACAGCTCAGCCTCCTCAGTAGCTGGGATTACAAGGCATGTGCTGCCACTCCCAGCTAATTTTTTTTTAGATGGAGTCTCTGTCACCCAAGCTGGAATGCAGTGATGCTTTACTGGTTCACTGCAACCTCTACCTCCCAGGTTCAAGCAATTCTCGTGCCTCAGCCTCCTGAGCAGCTGGGACTACAGGCGTGAGTCACCATGCCTGGCTAATTTTTGTATTTTTAGTAGAGACGGGTTTCACCATGTTGGCCACCCTGATCTCAATCTCCTGACCGCAAGTGATCCACCTGCCTCAGCCTTCCAAAATGCCGAGATACACATGTGAGCCACTGCACCCAGCCATTATTGGAATTTTTTGAGAGACCTGAGTTTGAATCACTCAGCCAAGCTGATTCCGAATTCCTGACTCACAGAAACTGTGAAAAATAAGAAATGTTAATTGTCTCAAACACTAATTTTCAAGGTAATCTGTTACACAGCAAGACAGCTAACACGCCCACTCTCTAAAACTCTTAAGTTCCTTGAGAGCGGTGACTATTTCCTTGATTCTCAAAACTCTATTAAGGCCTTAGACATAAACAGTGTCCATATTTGCTGAATTGTGTCAGTGGGTCATTCTCTTTGTTTAATGTTCCCTTTCTTCCAAAATGTATTAATTTATTAAAAAAAACTACTCCCCAAGCTTATATCATTTCGTCCATAACTCATCCATGTCTTCTCTCGCCTCTTTCAAAGATCTGAAATATAACCTCCTGACCAAAGCTTTTTCTCAGTAGATGAAAATGTTCCTTATGTTTATCAAGTCCAACTATCCACCCTAGCATTTATATAAATATATATACAGACACAGGAACATGGAGTAAACATGTATTTGTTCATGTTCATCTTATATTCAAGAAATATGTACTGAGCACCTGCTATGTGCCAAGAACTGCTCTAGAAGCTGTGAAGAAAAACAAATATCCTGACCCTTGGGGAGCCTGCTAGTATATGAGCTTGCTACAGTGTTTTCTCTAAACGTAATACAACAATTTTTGTTAATATGACTTAAAAATTCTAATTTCCCCTTTGTAAATTAAATGGCCATACACCTACAAATTCTTTTTTAAATAACACTTAAATAAGTAAGCTGCACTCTCAAAGAAAGTTTATGCCTCTTTAACAAAGTCAGTAAACTGCTTCATATACAATCTGTATGTGTCAATGTACTCCATTTTTACTGAATGTTTTCACAGGCCATACATTTTAGGAAATGCCACCAAATTTATAGGTATAAAATATATACCATTTAATAAAGATAAGCTTTATTTATTATATCACCTTAGTGATTCTAAATCAAATATGAAACATTTATTTCACAGAAAGTAATTTGTAATAGTAAAATGATAATAATATAGGTAGAACTTTTTTTTTTTTTTTTTTTGAGATGGAGTTTTGCTCTTGTTGCCCAGGCTGGAGTGCAACGGCACAATCTCAGTTCGCCGCAACCTCTGCCTCCCGGGTTCAAGCGATTCTCCTGCCTCAGCCTCCTGAGTAGCTGGGATTACATGCATGTGCCACCACACCTGGCTAATTTTGTGGGTTTTTTTTTTTTTTAGTAGAGACAAGGTATGTCCATGTTGGTCAGGGTGGTCTCAAACTCCCGACCTCCGGTGATCTGCCCACCTCGGCCTCCCAAAGTACTGGAATTACAGGCATGGGCCACTGCGCCTGGCCGACGGGTAGAACTTTTTAATCTCTCTTATATTTACCCCTACAAAAGCATGTTAAAAGGAAAAGAGCATACCATATTTTTAAGTCAGAGATTCAAGTCCTGGTTCTGTTAACTCTGTATTCCTAAATGAGTTATTTAACTAGTTGCAGCCTATTTCCCTACCCTTAAGCAACAGAATAAAAGCCTAGCTTTTTCGTAGTGGCCATGAGGAATGTTAGTTTCCTTCTCCCTCCCTGGGGCTTATAACTGGTATATTAGAAGATTTATCAGGATTTTTTTTCTTTGAGACAAGGTCTCACTGCAAGTCCAGGTTGGAGTGCGGTGCGAACATAACTTACTGCTACCTCAAACTCCTGGGCTCAAGGGATCCTCCTACCTCAGACTCCTGAGTAGCTGGGACTACAGGTGGACACCACCATGCACTCTAATTCTTTAATTTTTTGGTGGAGACAAGCTATCACTATGTTGCCCAACCGGTCTCAATTCAAACTCCTGGCCTCAAGTAATCCTCCTGCCTTGGCCTCCCAAAGTGCTCAGATTGATTACAGGTGTGAGCCACCGCGCCCAGCCTATCAGGAAACCTTTCTAAGCTGTGACTTGTCTTTGGAATGGTCTTCCTCTCCTTCATCTGAGTTAACATTCAGCCCAAATGCCATCTTCTTTGAAGCCTTCCCATACATCCACAGGAAAAGCTCCCTTGACTCTCCCATTAAAGTCTGGATTTGTGCTTAAGAGTTTATTTCAGTACGTTACAATCATCCATTATTTTTCTGCCTCTCCCACTAGACTGAGCGCCTCATGCACAGGGACCATATCTCACTTACCTTGATAGCCCTAGCCCTTGGAAAAACACCTGGCACATTACAAACATGGAACAAAAAGTCTGCTGAATGAATAAATGAAGTCATCCCTTAAGTAGTACTTGTAATTACTACCAGGTGGACCCAAACTTTATGGTTTTGCCCTTTACAGGCTGAGATCCTATTTCACACTTTTTCAAATCACTCCGATAGCATCTGGCAGAGTACTAAGGACATGAAAAGTCTCCAGTAAATACTTTTGGGTGAGGGGATACATATTACTCTTCCACCTCTCTTGATTTGACTCTAAATTACTTATTCTAGTGGATGTGACTTTTGAAAGCCTTCTTAAAAAGGGGCTCTTCCTAATAGTTATTGGCCAAAAACGGAGAGAAATACTAGAGCTAGACTACAGATATTTTTTTCTTTGCAGGTGTTTTTAAATAATGCAGTAATGGATTGCTTCTTTCTAAACCATTTCAATAAGAAACAGTAACAAAGCCCTTGGATTCGCTATGAAATATGCAAACGACATTAGGCAAAACTTAGTTTAGTAACTTCCAGCCAAAGGTTCCCCACCCTGCAGTCATGGGGCTGTGGGCCAGCTGGCTGTACCACCTCACCCTCGGGAGATGACTGCTTTTCAACAGTAAAACTGCCTAAGTGACATCTGGAGTTTTGGGGGGGTCTTCTGAAGTAAAATCTCTAAGTTTAACTTCTTATTGACAATAAGTCATGTTACAGGCTTTGGCTTCATGTAAAAAAGACCCTGTGAAGATCTCAAAAACTTGCAACTCAGGGACATTCCAGACGTCTTATGAGTTTAAAACCAAAAAAAATATATGAAGCAGGGGGTAATTCCATTATTACATTTAAGTGATGTATTCCACATTCCTGTATATACACACACTTCATACCAAATAGAGGCTGGCAAGCAGCTAACCGTTCAAGTGCCCTTTCGTTATGCTGCATAACGGAGACAACAGAGAGAAATCTTGACAAAGCCAAGCTGGGCTAGTGCTTAATGCACACTGGCAAACCAGTCATTCTCAACATCCCAAAAGCAAACATTTCTTGGACCCTTACTAGCGCCAAGCACTGTGTGCAAAGTTTCACGTGAATTATTTCATTTGACACAACAAACAAACAGCCCTATGCGACTGGTGGTATTAACGTCCTTATTTTTCAGATGAGGAAACCAAGGCACAAGATTACACAGATAGCAAGTGGCAGGTTTGAGAGTCGACTTAAAAGGTCCAGCCCTGGGCACTATAGAGTATCAAAGGTACTCGAGGCGGGGAGGATGGGCTGCAATTAGCGTCCTGGCAGACAGACGCTTTCTTAGAGGGTAAAGTTCTTGGCCATCAAGTTTCAGATCTGCAGAGCCCTATACACCTGGCTGCAATCAGGTTGCTACAGCTGAGCCCTTCCCTGCCTCGAAATCCCCAGGAATGCACTTGGATCCTGAAGGTTTGCAGGAGACCCCAGAGAAAGCGGCCAACACCCCATCCCTGCAATCAAAACACCCCGGGAGCAGCGAGGGCCAGGACCTCCGTGCCTCCCCGCCCAGCGCACCGCGGCCCCGCCAGGCGGTGCACAGGTGCACTGCCCGGTCCGCCCCGGTCCCAGCCCCGACACAGTGACCGCCGTTCAGCGACTCCAGTCCCGAGGGCAGGGACAGAAGGCCGGCGAGAAGAGGGCCGAGGGCCGAGGGCCGAGGGCCGAAGGCGCGAGGGCCGCCCCGCCCGACCCCCGGAGAGCACTCGCAGCGGGGTCGCGGGGAGAAAGGATGCTCTGGGCGGGGCGGGGCGGGGCGGGGCCGCGGTGGGGGAGGGGTCCCCAGCCTGGACTCTCACTCACCGCCTCTCGCTGCTCCTAGCCGGGCTCCGCGGCTCGCCCCACTCCGGCTCTAGCCGTCCGCGTCTCCTCCTTAGGCTCAACGTCCACCCAGTACGCACGGAGCTGAGAAGTCGCCGCCAGCGGAGGGCAAGTGGCCGGCAGTAACCGAGAAGGTGGGGAGGATGGGACCGTCGCTCTCGCTACCGCGGCCACCACAGACGCCGCTGCCGCCGGCTCGTCTCAGCCGCGGAAGCTGCGGGCTCGCCCACCACGCCGCCTCCCGCCCTGAAGACTGCCCACTGGAGAAGTGACGGCGGCGCTAGCCAATCAGAGGCCTGATCGGGGTCGTAATCGGCGGACTAAGGGGCGGGCGGAGAAGGAAGCGGCACGAAGAAGGCGAAGGCGGCGACGTGACTTCCTGTGACTGACGGCACAGCGCAGCCAATGGGCAGCGGGAAGATGACCTCATCGCTGAGGAAAGTCTGGAACTGGCTGAGCAGCCGCGAGGAGGTCGGCGACGAGCCGGGGGCGGAGCGCTGGGCCTTAAAGAGGCCGCAGCCCACCGGTCACCCTGTGAAGGGAAGGGCGGTGGACCCTGCTGGACCTTGCCAAGTTGCCAAGGGATCAATGCTCAGCCGCGAGTAATTACTCCATTAATCCCAGGCCCCATCCTGATTCTTCTCCGGGGCTGAAGGGTCTCCGCATGGGGCTCCGAAGTCGATCATTTCACATTCACGCTTCCCAAAAGGAGACACAATAAATTCCGCTCTGACCTGGAGCCCTGAATTCCTGTTACAGTCCCGCCCCGCCGAGGCCCGTCACCTTGTTTCTCTGAGTCAGTTTCCCCAACGGTGAAAGGGAAGACACTGACACCTGCCTGCCCTTCCCTACCTGCCAAGGCCGTGGTGACCAGCAGCAGCGAGAGTGCTCTGGGCTTGGAAGAGGAAAAGGGCTGCGTGAGCCCAAGAGCTTGCACCGGAAGACTCCAGGAAGAGCATCTGCAAAAGGGAGGATTCCACGGGATGACCCTCGACGACTCTTGCAATTCTAAAATCCTATACCCTTGCCGCACCCATTCGTGTAGTGAAGGGGCGCGCCTTAGGCGCAGAGGCCACACACTCAGCAAGAGAACCCGGACATCTCTCTGAACCTATTCTGGGCTGGGGGCGGGGGGCGGGGAGCGGGGTGGCTGCCCGATTTAAAAACTGTATTTGTGAATATATATTTTTTTAATCTGTGAAGTACACGACTGCAACAGGGAGAAAGGATAGAGGCAAAAGGAGAGAGAGAAACAAACTAAGCCAGGCCCACTGCGATGAAAGCCGCGGTCAGGCAGGCTGTTCATGTCCCCCTTCCTCCTCAGCAATGGGAGAGAGCCCAGAAAAGGAGAAATAACTCCAACTCGGTGGGGTGGAAAAGAGGGGGGAAGAGCTTTCCGGAAGGCGTCCGGGGATAGGGTCACCAGGATAGGGTCACCAGACAGAGTCAGAGGAAGGAATAACAGTAGGTAGAGGAAGAAGCGGCCAGGGGCATTCTTCTAAGTTTGGGGCGGACCCGTGAATAGACACAAAGACTGAAAAGGGGCCGCTCACTTTACATTCCAGGGTAAATTCTCACTATGACCCCCTTTTCCCCCTCGAAGGCTTCTGGGACTGCCCATTGGTGAACTCTCAGAGGGAGGGCGGGAGAGGGTGCCACTCTCTCAACAGCTGCAAAAGTCAAAGTGGCCTTGGAATATTCCCAATTACTCACTATAAGTCAGTTTCCAGTTCAGTACCAAAGCCCCGGTCGCAGAATCTTGGAGTTAGACCAATCCTCATGGGTCCTTAGTCACACATACTTCCCCCAAGGCAGAAATTCTTGCACAAAATACCTAATAAAATTATTTATTCGATAAACATTTTTTGAGTAAGAACACTGAGGGGGTATGAGATAGTCACTACCCTGGGGGTGCTCACACCAAACTTGGGGGACAATAAGGCATGTACTGCGATGACTGCAATGCCAGGCAGATATCACAGGTGACTAATAGTGGGTGCAGAAGTGCGCCTCAGAGGAGAAATTACCCCTGTTGGAATTATTGGGGTGGGGCACATTTCCCCAAAACATGACCAGGGTGGGGCTGGGGCATTCCAGATAGTACCCACCCAGACACAGCCCTCCTGAAAAAGCCTAGGTGAGGAGGCACAAGTGTATTTCATTAGTGACGGGAAGTGAGATCTGCTCATTCATGGCAGAGACTACAGATAAGCTCACCCTCTCACAAATACCTCTTTTTCTGGACAACTTAAGTTGTACATGTTTTATATACTCTATATAGACACACATATATTTTGTGTACATATAAAGGGTTAGGCGG
The DNA here is from genome assembly GCA_004027715.1 of Plecturocebus donacophilus. Lineage (NCBI taxonomy): Eukaryota > Metazoa > Chordata > Mammalia > Primates > Pitheciidae > Plecturocebus > Plecturocebus donacophilus. The sequence continues at coordinate 7,708 of PVKP010017207.1, forward strand.
GTGTGGTGGCTCACACCTGTAATCCCAGTACTTTGGGAGGCCAAGACCGGAGGATTACTTGAGGTCAGGAGTTCAAGACCAGCCTGGCCAACATGGTGAAACCCCATCGCTACTAAAAATACAAAAATTAGCCGGGTGTAGGGGCAGGTGCCTGTAATTCCAGCTAGTCAGGAGGCTGAGGCATGAGAATCGCTTGAACTTGGGAGGTGGAGGTTGCAGTGAGCTGAGATCCCACCACTGCACTCCAGCCTGGGCAACAGAGTGGGTGAGACTCCATCTCAGAAAAAAAGGAGGGGGAGTTACATACATTCCTGTTTATATATATTTCTTATGGGCGGTCTGCCTCCCTCTAATCTCTGACCCCACTCCAGCCTGGGTAACAGAGACTTGGACTCTAAAAAAAAAGAGTAATAAAATCATCTCTGTCCCTAGATCCTAATGGTATCCTCTAAAGCTTCACAAAACATGTCTAACCCCACTTCACTTCCTTTCCACACCCTCTACCCATCTCCACAAAACAATAGGGATTAAGTCCCTTTTTCTTGCCATCAGTCCTTAATGATGGTTTTCATATGCCTCATTATCCTAATGACTTCATGTGGATATCCTTCAGGATCTGCTAGGGACATGTGTTGTGTCCTTCCCAGCAAACAGCAAACATTCTCTTTCTTCTGGTAAGGGAACCCCACTTTCCTCTGGGGAACTGTCAGAGGTGTTCAAACCAGAATGACTCTGTCTTAAATACGGGCTGGGTAAAATAAGGTTGAGACCCACTGGGCTGCACTCCCAGGAGGTCAGGCATTATAAATCACTGGATGATATAGGAGGTCAGCACAAGATACAAAGACCTTGCTAATAAAATACATTGTGGTAAAGAAGCCAGACAAAACCTACAAAAGCCAAGATGGTGAGAAAAGTGACCTCTAGTCATCCTCACCGCTCATTATACGCTAATTATAATACATCAGCATGCTAAAAGACACTCCCACCAGCACCGTGACAGTTTACAGATACCATGAAAATGTCCTATATGGCCTAAAAAGGGTAGGAACCATCATTTCCAGTTCCAGGGATTGCCCACCCCTTTCCCATAAAATTCATGAATAATCCATCCGTTGCTTAGCATACAATCAAAAAGTAACAACAAGTATAAGCAGCTGAGTGGCCCATGCCGCTGCTCTGCCTATGGAGGGGCCATTCTTTTGTCTCCTGTGGTTTTTTTCTTTATTTTTCTTTTTTTTGAGACAGTCTTGCTCTGTCACTCAGGCTGGAGTGCAGTGACATGATCTCGGCTCACTGCAACCTCTGCCTCTCAGGTTCAAGCGATTCTCCTGCCTTAGCCTCCGGAGTAGCTGAGACTACCGGCACCGGCCACCACACCTGGCTAATTTTTGCATTTTTGGTAGAGATGGGCTTTCGCCATGTTGACCAGGCTGGTCTAGAACTCCTGGCCTCAATGATCCACACCCCCACTTGACCTCCGAAAGTGCTGGGATTACAGGCCTGAGCCACTGTGCCTGGCCTCTTTTGTTTCTTTACTTCTCTAATAAACTTGTTCTCACTTAACTCTATGAATTCGCCTCAAATTCTTTCTTGCTCGAGATCCAAGAACCCTCTCTTGAGGTCTAGACCGGGACCCCTTTCTGGTAACAGAATCACTCCTCTCCACTGTCTATCCCTGTAACTGCCTTGGTAATAACTCACTATTCACCTTAAGTTGGGGGGGATTCACATGGCCCAGTCCTAACCAATGAAAGCACTCCAACCCCTGCCTGCCCTCACATGTAGTGACTGATTTAGGGAAAGGCATGTGACCAAGACAGTCCAGTCAGCATGACTGGTCTTGGGACCTTGTTAGAACTGCTGGGATGGGGCCAGGCACAGTGGCACATGCCTGTAATCCCAGCACTTTGGGAGGCCAAGGCAGGTGGATCACCTGAGGTCAGGAGTTCAAGACCAGCCTAACCAACATGGTGAAACCCCGTCTCTACTAAATACAAAAAATTATCTGGGTGTGGTGGCATGTGCCTTTAATTCCAGCTACTCGAGAGGCTGAGGCAGGGGAATTGCTTGAACCTGGGAGGCGGAGGTTGCAGTGAGCCGAGATCGCACCATTGCACTCCAGCCTGGGCAACAAGAGGGAAGCTCCGTCTAAAAGGAAAAAAAAAAAAAGAACTACTGGGATGGAAATTTTTCTACAGGAGGGCAGCTGAACTCTCTGGATGTACACCTGGCATTAACAGTGAAGACCACAGGGAGAATAAAGTCAACACAAAAACGAACAATCAGAGCTGAAATACATGTAAGGGTCATGACAGGTGATAACTCTGTGTGAGAATCTGGGTCCGGTTCTTTTCTGACTATTTGATTTCATAGGTGTCTTAGGTCAGGGCCCTTAGAAACAGAACCTGTAAGAGAGATCCAATGAACAGGATTTAGTGAGGGAGGAAAAACCTGTCAGGGAGGAAGATGAGCAAGACAGGGAAAGGGAGAGAGCCGAGTTAGGCTCAGCCTGATCTTTCCTTGGCCTGATACACACAGGAGCGCTCTGGGCACAAACCACACCACAGTCACCCACCTTGAGGTGTGGGCAGCTTTTTGTACCCTAGTCTATGTCAGTCAGCGGCTGTGGGCCCTAAGGAAGTTAAGGTCCCCAAGGCCACTCCCTTCAAATAAGAGGGCAATTCTCTGAAACTGTGGGCAGCTGGGAACCCTTAGCAGCCAACACTCACAGCGGCTAAGGGAAGAGTGCACTTCCCTGCTAAGGAGACATCATTTGAGTCTACTGCTATGGGCCGACACATTCCTATTGCTGCAGCAAAAATGTAACTATGTAAAGTGTTCAGGTATGACCTGACTGCCAAAGAGTACCTTGAGCCATGGCCTTCCTTGGTCTGATTCCCTACATCAATTATTATTATTATTTGTTTGTTATTTATATATTTTTTCGGAGACGGAGTCTCACTGTCGTTGCCCAGGCTGGAGTGCAATAGCACGATCTTGGCTCACCACAACTTCTGCCTCCCGGGTTCAAGCAATTCTCCTGCCTCAGCCTCCCAAGTAACTGGAATTACAGGCATGCACCACCACACCCAGCTAATTTTTGTATTTTTAGTAGAGACACGGTTTCTCCATGTTGGTCAGGTTGGTCTTGAACTCTCGGTCTCAGGTGATCTGCTGCCTTAGCCTCCCAAAGTGCTGTGATTACAGGTGTGAACCACTGTGCCTAGCATATCTATTATTAAACTATATTTGTGTGTGTGTGTGTGTGTGTGTGTGTGTGTGTGTGTGTAGACAGCATTTTACTCTGTCACTCAGGCTAGAAAGCAGTGGCATGATCATAGCTCACTGCAGCCTCCAATACCTAGGCTCAAGTGATCCTCGTGCCTCAGCCTCCCAAGGAGCTTGGGACTGCAGGTTCTTACCGCCTTGCTTGACTAATTTTTAAATGTTTTTGTAGAGACAGGGTCTGGTTATGTTGCCCAAGCTGGTCCCAAACTCCTGGCTTCAGGCGCTCCTTCCACTTCAGCCTCCCAAACAGTGGGATTACAGGTGTGAGCCACCACACCTGGCTGATTTTACGGCGGGGTGCAGTTGCTCACACCTGTAATCCCAGCACTTTGGGAGGCTGAGGTAGGTGTATCACTTGAGGCCAGGAGCTTGAGACTAGCCTGGCCAACATGATGAAATCCCATCTCTACTAAAAACACAAAAATTAGCCGGGTGTGATGTAGTCCCAGCTACTAGGGAGGCTGAGGCAGGAGAATTGCTTGAACCTGGGAGGCGGAGGCTGCAGTGAGCTCAGATTGCGCCACTGCACTCCAGCCTGGGTGATGGAATGAAAATAATAATTATAATAAGATCCTGGGTGCATGCCGGGCATGGTGGCTCATTCCTGAAATCCCAGCATTTTGGGAGGCCGAGGCGGGTGGATCACCTGAGGTCAGGAGTTTGAGACCAACCTGACCAACATGGTGAAACCCCATCTCTACTAAATACAAAAAATTAGCGGGGTGTGGTGGTGCATGCCTGTAGTCCCAGCTACTCAGGAGCCTGAGTCAGGAGAATCACTTGAACCCAGGAGGCGGATGTTGCAGTGAGCTGAGATTGCACCACTGCACTCCAGCCTGGGCAACAAGAGCAAAACACTGTTTTTTTAAAAAAAAGATCCTGGGTGCAATTCAATAAATATTTGTTGGCTCCATACAAGGAACTAGAGGAAATATAAAAAAAAGTGAAATAGATCAGCTTTGCTACGATCAAGAACAGGGTCTATGAAATGATACTAATGCGAACAAAGCTGAAAGGACAGTAGAAATGAGATCTGGGAAGGGAGTGCCCCTATGTGGTGGAGAACCCACTGAGGCCACACACGGAAGAGCTTATGTTTGACAGGCAGGAATGAGGTGGGGCACTCCAACTTAGGAAACACTGTGAGTAATCATGCGGAGGAGGGAACACAGAGGACATGTTTGAGCAAGGGAGTTGTCTGGTTTGTTTGAGAGATAAGGCTTGAAAGTTTTCTGAGGCCCTGTTGTAAAAAGAACGCCATGGTAAAGGAGGCATTTGCTTCTGGAAAACAGAATGCAGACTGCCTTAAGAGTTACCTGGAGCCGGGCGTGGTGGCTCATGCCTGTAATCCCAGCACTTTGGGAGGCTGAGGTGGGCGGATCACCTGAGATCAGGAGTTCTGATCAGCCTGATCAATATGGTGAAACCCCATCTTTAAAAAAAAAAAAAAAAGAGTTACCTGGTAGTTTGTCAGCTGGAATGGAAGGAGAGTGAAATGGGGCTGGAAAGATAAGTTAAACCAGGTAAGTCTTATAAAGGTAAGTTACCCAGGAGGAAATAAACACCTACAAGAGGGGGCAATGGGCATGGATTTCTTTCTCCTCTACCATGTTTCTGTCTCCTAGACATTACAGCATCCTTGAGAAAGAGCAGCTGGGTATAGTGGTTCATGCCTGTAATCCCAGCACTTTGGGAGGCTGAGGAGGGCCAATCATGAGGTCAGGAGTTCAAGACTAGCCTGGCCAACATAGTGAAATCCCATCTCTACTAAAAATGCAAAAATTAGCCAGGCATGGTGGCTGGTAGTCTCAGCTACTCGGGAGGCTGAGGCAGGAGAATCACTTGAATCCAGGACAGGGAGGTTGCAGTGAGCAGAGATTGCACCACTGCACTCCAGCCTGGGCAACAAGAGCAAAACTCCATTTCAAAAAAAAAAAGAAAGAGAAATATTATTTTTTAAAAAAATGCCCATAACTTCTAACCTGCTAATAATTTCTTCATAGGTAGTAAGCACTAGCAAATATCTTTGGAAGTGATTTGAATGAGTAAGTGGGGTGTTAAAAGTGCTGGGACTCTGTGGCCAAGCATGGTGGCTCACACCTGTAATGCCAGCACTTCGGGAGGCTGAAGTCGGAGGATGGCTTGAGCCCAGGAGTTTGAGAGCAGCCTGGGCAACATAGCAAGACCCCATCTCTCTTAAAGTTTTTTTTTTTTAATGCTAGGGCTCAGCTGGGCATGGTAGCTCACACTTGTAATCTCTGCACTTTGGGAGGCCGAGGTGGGTGGATCACTTGAGGCCAGGACTTGGAGACCAGCCTGGCCAACATGATGAAAGCCTGTTTCTACTAAAAAGATAAAAATTACTCAGGCATCGTGGTGGGTGTCTGTAATCCCAGCTACTCAGGAGGATGAGGAAGGAGAATCACTTGAACTGGGAGGCAGAGGTTGCAGTGAGCCGTGATTGAGCCACTGCCCTCTAGCCTGGGTGACAGAGTGAGACTCTGTCTTAAGAAAAAAAAAAAAAGCTTTGGTCTTCCTACCAAGAGACCTTGCCCTGCATCACACATGCCAAGGCTCAATCACAAATCAGATTAACTCAGATCCCCATGCGATTTTATGCTGGCTTTCTGATCACTGCAGCCAATATAAATGTCATCTTTGGGTACTTTTAGAATAGAATCCAAACATAACCTTGAATCTGACTCATGTATTCGGGGCCTACTTGAGACTGGAGTATTTGACAGGCAGAGAATCACAAAATGGATGGGTTTTCTTCAGCAAGAAAAGGAATCCAGGCTGGTGAATGTCATTCCTGGAGGACGTCCTTAGGAATGGTTCGGCTTTATGAGCTGTTCTTTAGCGCCCCCTCGTGGTTGAGCTATGTAACCTCGTTTTTGCCACCTGGAGTAGAGAAGCGGCTGCACTGGTAAACAAACCAAGAGGTGGAACTGAACTGAAAGTTCTTATTGCTTGAGGAACAAAAAGATTTTGTTTTAAAAACAAAAACGTGCAAAGCCTTTTTTTCTTATATGAAAGCTTGCCATGATGTCATAGCCTAGGGTGAGGAGAATCAGACACAAGATTTAAGTGGATGCCAAAAAAGCTTAACAGTTAAGATTAATAATGCAATATTCCAAAAAATCAAAATTAATGTCAAAAACCCCATGATTAACTACATATTAAACATTTAGGCTAGACATGGTGGCTCGCACCTGTAATCCCAGCACTTTGGGAGACTGAAGCGAGAGACTTCTTTGAACCTAGGAGTTCATGACCAGCCTGTGCAACACAGTGAGACCCCATCCCTAAAAACATAAAAAATAAATACAGAACAGGGAGGATCTGATCCTGCACTTGTCCTACGCTGCCTCACTCACCTCACCCTAATTCTAATCCAGTGAGCACTGGCACAGGATACAGGAAAGCCTGTCCTATCCCCAGATGCTCTGGGTGAGAACTCGAAAGTGGCAGCTAAAAACCTCAATATAGGGCCAGGCACCGAGGCTCACGCCTGTAATCCCAGAGTCCTCTTCCATACCCCAAGGAGGTCACAGAGTCAAATTCTGACCTTAAGTACCCCATCTCCCAAACTAGGCCAATCAGAACGCCCCCCACAGCTTCTGCCAGAGTCAAACTCCTGCAACTTCCTGAGAGCTATAAAGACAAGTGTAGTCGGCTGGGCGCTGTGGCTCACACCTGTAATCCCAGCACTTTGGGAGCTGAGTCGGGCAGATCACCTGAGGTCAGGAGTTTGAGACCAGCCTGGCCAACATGGTGAAACCCCATCTCTACTAAAGATACAAAAATTAGCTGAGTGTGGTGGTGGGTGCCTGTAATCCCAGCTACTCGGGAGGATGAGGCACAAGACTCGCTTGAACCCAGGAGGCGGAGGTTGCAGTGAGCTAACATTGTACCACTGCACTCCAGCCTGGGCAATAGAGCAACACTTCGTTTAAAAAAAAAGACAAATGCAGGCTTGGAGCTGCCAGTGGCCACCTAGCTGTCAGGTGGCAAGAACAGATTTTAAAATAAGGCCCAGTCTATAGTAGCCCTACCACTCTGAACACCCCAGATCGCATCTGAAAATGAAGCCCAATAATAACAAGGAGCAATGAAGGGTAGAGAAGAGAAAGGCTTAGAGTCCCCATGATATGATTCAAATCCCTGGATGGAGCTGTGCCTGAAGTCCCCAGCATATGGGGGGCTAATCACAAAGTTAGATGGGGAGGTGAGAAAGAGTCCAGCACTTAGGTGGAACTCTGCACTCTGAGTTGACAGAACAGGTTATACTGGTTTCTCTCCCTGCCAAAGCGCTACCTGATTAGAACAGGGTTCTAAAGTCATTTTTTAACATGCCTGTTTATGCTGCCTTCCTACCGACTCATTCTGAAGTGATTATTTTTTTTTTGCCTGGACGGACAAGGAGACTCAATGCACACTGCACCTGAGGTTTGGAAAACTAGAGTGTAGAAAAAGCAGCAGCAGCCACAGCAAAAACACTGATGAGAGTCAAACTGAATGATTATATTACACGAACGGTACCAACTCCCCACAAGTGAATAAAATGTGCCTTGTGATAGCGGTCATTAAACACCTTACAAGAAACTCAGAGAGAAGAGGGGAGAGCAACTTAGTGGAAAAGCAGGTGTGGTTTCAAAGCCTGGCTCTGCCCCGAGCCATGTGACCTTTGGAAATAGACTGTGTCCCTGAGTCTCAATCTTGTCATCTGTAAATGACATACCCATCACAAGTCAACATCTGCCCTTGCCCCACTGGGGGCCCAGCGGTCTCTGACATGCAGTGAGAAAGTGGAAATTCTGGCCGGGTGTGGTGGCTCACGCCTGTAATCCCAGCACTCTGGGAGACTGAAGTGGGCAGATCATGAGGTCAGGGGTTTGAGACTAGCCTGACTAACATGGTGAAACCCCGTTTCTACTAGAAATACAAAACTTAGCTGGGTGTGGTGGTGCACACCTGTAACCCCAACTACTCTGGAGGCTGAGGTAAAACAATCGCTTAAACCTGGGAGGCAGAGGTTGCAGTGAGCCGAGACCACACCACTGCACTCCGGCCTGAGTGACACAGCAAGACTTTGTCTCAGAAAAAAAAAAAAAAGAGAGAAAGGAAGTGGAAATTCCTTTCCCGTCTATCCTGGGTCTTCACTGTGTCCGTGCATCCGCTCACTTCCAACTGCTTTTCAGTGTGCCTCATGGGTCATACCTGGACTCCTGGCCTGTCCCCTCAAGGTGCTGCTTCCTTCCCATGACACCACGCCAGGGGTTCTTGCTTTCCCTTCTCATCTTGGGTCTCTATTTTCCCACACCGTGGTGTGTCCACACTTTACGGAGGGTTGGGGTGAATAGAATGGCAACAGAGAACTTACAGCTCTGGCCTCAACCTCATGGTAATGAGGTGGAGAAAATTGTGTTCACTGGAATTCCTTTCAGAGGAAGCACAATTTATTTGTACGGAAATAAAAATTCTTTGGCCCAGTGCAGGAGATCATCCCTGTAATCCCAGCACTTTGGGAGGCCAAGGAGGGAGGATCACTTGAGCCCAGGAGTTTGAGGCCAGCCCGAAAACATAACAAGACACTATCTCTACAAAATATTTAAAAATTAGCCGAGCACAGTGGTGCGCACCCGTGGTCCTACGTACTTGGGTAGCTGAGGTAGGAAGATCGCCTGAGCTTGGGAAGCAGAGGCTGCGGTGAGCTGAGACTTCTCCACTGCACTCCAGCCTGAATGACAGAGTGAGACCATGTCTCAAAAAAAAAAAAAATCCTTGATAAGCCTTGCTGGGGAGAGGTTGAGCCCCTCAAGAAGGTCTGAGAACAGCCAGAATTCTCCTAGGTGGTTGGGCGAAACAATTTTCTGGTTATTCTGGAACATGGAGGAGGATGGGAAGAGTGAAGGTCCTGAGATGTGACCTCCTCCTTGAATCTCCAGGGATATGACCACGTTCGTGAGAAGCCGGGGTGAGTGGTTGCTTGGTGGAGCCAGGGCAAGGAGTTTGCCTTGTCTCCTGAATGTTTACCTTGACTTCCCAGGCACTAAGAAAACCCAGCTGATCCCTGGGTTGGGTGGCTTTGTCCCAGAGTCCCAGGGGAAAGCACCCAAGCAATGGATTCTTCCCAAGAGGGCTCTGACTGGGCCCCCCTGCAGCTCCAAACCGGACTCCCATCCTCAGAGTCTGATGTCCTCTCTGAAGGCTTGCTCTTCCCAGCTGCCCTGAAGCACGTTCCCACCCCCCTCCAAAAGCCCCCACTCCCAGGGATGCACGCCCTGCTTCAGCAACACACTTCTCAAATCTGTGCTGGTGCATAGTAGTTGCTCAGCAAACTACTGTCGACTGTCTGAATCAATAATAATGAGCTTTTGTAACTGGCACCTTACAGAAGAGTCTGGGGAGAAAAGGGAGTTTAGGGGTCCTAAGTGTGGCCCAGAGCAGGTATGGACCTATCAGGCAGGTCTCCCCTTAGCTTTCACCCCCGCTGCGAGAGTTTCAGGTACACTTTGTCTAGGCAACTTTCAGAGTGTGAATCCTGAAAATCTGAGACAGGTCTCAGTTAATTTAGAAAGCTTATTTTGCCAAGGTTGAGGACACTCTCCCATTACACACCCTCAGGCGGTCCTGACAACATGTGTCCAAGGTGGTCAGAGCAGTTTGGTTTTATACATGTTAGAGAGACATGAGACATCAATCAACATATGGAAGATGAACACTGGTTCGGTCTGGAAAGGTGCAACAGCTTGAAGTGGGGAGGAGGCTTCCAGGTCACAAATGGACAAGAGACAAATGGTTGCATTCTGTCTTTTTCTTTTGAGATGGAGTCTCACTCTGTCACCCAGGCTGGAGTGCAGTGGTGCAATCTCGGCTCACTGCAACCCTCTCCTCCCAGGTTCAAGCAATTCCCCTGCCTCAGCCTCCTGAATAGCTGGAATTACAGGCATGCACCACATGCCTGGCTAATTTTTGTACTTTTAGTAGACAGGGTTTCACCATGTTGGTCATGCTGGTCTCAAATTCCTGACCTCGTGATCTACCCGCCTCAGCCTCCCAAAATGCTGGGATTACAGGCATGAGCCACCACGCCCAGCCAAATGGTTGTATTCTTTTGAGTTTCTGATTAGCCTCTCCAAAGGAGGCAATCAGATATGCTTTCTTTTTTCTTTCTTTAGACAGTATTTTGCTTTTGTCACCCAGTCTGAGTGCAATGAGACAATCTAGGCTCATTGCAACCTCCACCTCCCAGGTTCAAGCTATTCTCCTGCCACAGTCTCCTGAGTAGCTGGGATTACAGGCACCCACTACTATGCCTCGCTAATTTTTGTATTTTTAGTAGAGATGGGGTTTCACCATGTTGGCCAGGCTGGTCTCCAACTCCTGACCTCATGTGATCTACCCACCTCTGCCTAACAAAGTGCTGAGATTACAGGCATAACCCACCGTGCCCTGCCCAGATATGCATTTATCTCAGTGAGCACAGGGGTGACATTGCTTTTTTTAGTTTCACTCTGTCACCCAGGCTCAAGTGAAGTGGCGCGATCTCCGCTCACTGCAACCTCCGCCCACTTGGGTTCAAGCGATTCTCCTGCCTCAGCCTCCTGAACAGCTGAGATTATAGGTGCTCACCATCACGCCCAGCAAATTTTAGTGTTTTTAGTAGAGACAGGGTTTCACCATATTGGCCAGTTGGTCTTGTACTTCTGACCTCAGGTGACCTACCTGCCTCGGCCTCCCAAAATGCTAGGATTACAGGTATGAGCCACCCCCCAACCCCCCTGCCCACTGCCAAGAGGGGTGACTTTGAATAAAACGGGAGCAGTTCCCAGCTTGACTTTTCCTTTTAGCTTAGTGATTTTGGGGGCCCAAAATATCCTTTCACAGGAGCAAACACAGGTATACACACACTCGTCCCAAGGTCAAGCCTTACTTCTTCAAGAGCATTTTGTCTAAACTCATAAAGAGAAAGAAAATTAGCTCATTACAGCCAGGTGCGGTGGCTCACACCTGTAATCCCAGCACTTTGGGAGTTCAAGGTGGGTGGATTACCTGAGGTTGGGAGTTCAAGACCAGCCTGACTAACACGGAGAAACCCCATCTCTCCTAAAAATACAAAATGAGCCAGGTGTGGTGGTGCATGCCTGTAATCCCAGCTACTCAGGAGGCTGAGGCAGGAGAATTACTTGAATCTGGGAGGTGGAGTTTGCAGTGAACCTCAATTGCGCCACTGCACTCCAGCCTGGGCAAGGAGAATAAAACTCCATCTCAAAAACAAAGCAGAAGTTATCCTGTTACAATCTTCAAATTTTGCAAAACATCTGTCTCTCTTAAAGTATTAGTATAAATTCTCTTGCTTCAATTCTCCTCACCCCAAATGCAACCTTTTAGACTTGCACCAAAAAAACAAAAACAAAAGACAGAGAGAGAGAGAGCCCAAAGCTGGGCTCCATGCCCATAAAAGCTTTGAGATTAGCTCCTATATGAAGGATGGGAAAGGAGCGGCTCCAGAATCTTCTATGTAGACTGCTTTACAAGGAATTAATTGGGGTAAGATAAAGCACAGGGCGGACTTCCCAGCCTATAGCAGGAGCCCAGCTTTACCACTTCTTCGAATATCTGGCCAGTACTAACACAGTGTCCAGCACATAGTCAACACTTAATAAGTGACTGAATGAGGCACTACATTTGCCCCTTCCTGAAACACAGAAAACATTTTGTGACCAAGTATGCACTTGGAAGGGAAATAAGAACTTCTTCAGGCAGCTGGGCAATGCAGTGAGATGTCATCTCTACAAAAAAAAAAAATGAGCCGGGCATGTTTGCATTGGCCTGTAGTTGCAGCTACTTGGGAGGCTGAGGTGGGAGAATCACCTGAACCCAGGGAGGCTGAGGCTCCAGTGAGCTATGATCGTGTCACTGCACACTGGGTGACAGAGTGAGAGCCTGTCTCTCTTTTTTGAGATGAATCTTGCTGTCACCAGGCTGGAGTGCAGTGGCACGATCTCGGCTCACTGCAACCTCCACCTCCTGGGTTCAAGCAATTCTCCTGCCTCAGCCTTCTGAATAGCTGGGACTACAGGCATGTGCCACCATGCCCAGCTAATTTTTGTATTTTTAGTAGAGACGGAGTTGGGTTTCACCATGTCGGCCAGGATGGTCTCAATCTCTTGACCTTGTGATCCGCCCACCTTGGCCTCCCAAAGTTCTGGGGCTGCTGCAACACCTGCTAGCCCTTATCCTCATGATGGCTAATTCTCGCACAGCACATGCCACAGGCTGGGAGCAATCCTGACCCCTTTATTTACATATTAATTAATCAGTGCTCATGTGAGTTCATGGAAACTGAGGAACAGGAGGGTTAAGTAATTTAGCTGAGGTCAGACAGGCAGTAAATGGTAGAGCTGTGATTAGAGCCTACCAGCCTCTATCTAGCACCACGATCCAGCCTCCCAGCTACAGTGCCCTGCTTAGCTGTGGATGGTCAGCTCTCTATGGGCCGAGCAAGGGCTAACCTCTACCAGTCAAGGGCCCTACACCCCTCCATGGGCCAATCACTTTTGTTCTATTTCTTTCTTCACTCATTCAACAAGTATTTAGTAAACACCTATTATATGCTGGTTTATTTATTAAACACCTATTATATACAAAGAATCCCTCAAGGAGCTTCCATTTTATTTGGGGCAAGGTGGAGGAAGGGAATAGACAATTAATAGTCCACTTCTGGTCATGGTGGACTAGGAAAATCATACCAAAGTGCCCACTAAAGATAGCTTTAAAAACCGAACAAAATAGATGGGCGCGGTGGCTCACTCCTGTAATCCCAGCACTGTGGGAGATCGAGGTGGGCAGATCATCATAAGTCAGGAATTCGAGACCAGCCTGCCAACATGGTGAAACTCGTCTCTACTAAAAATACAAAAATTAGCCAGGCATGGTGGCAAGTGCCTGTAATCCCAGCTACTTGGGAGGCTAAAGGAGGAGAATTGCTTGAACCCGGAGGGCAGAGGTTGCATGAGATTGAGCCATTGAACTCCAGCCTGGGTGACAAGACCGAAACTCTGTCTCAAAAAAAAAAAAGAACAGAATATACAAAGAGTGGTTTTGGGGTTTTTTTGTGGGGCAGGGGTGGAGGGGGGCAGGGTCTCACTCTGTTGCCCAAGATGGAGTGCGGTGGTGCAATCTCGGCTCACTGCAACCTCCGCCACCAGGCTCAAGTGATTCTCCTGCCTCAGCCTCCCAAGTAGCTGGGACTACAGCCATGCACCACCATGCCTGGCTAATTTTTGTATTTTTAGTAGAGATAGTCTCGAACTCCTGGACTGAAGTGATCCACTCACCTTGGCCTCCCAGGTGTAAGCCACCGTGCTTGGCCCAAAGTACCTTTTTAAAAGCATAAAAGAACTAAGAAGGAAGTGAAGAATTATTGGGCCACGCGTAGGCCTAGGAAAAGTAATTCAATACTTGACAAATATTGACTTATCTAGTCCTCATAATAATTCTCTGAATTGTTCTGTGAAAACGATCATGTTTGGCGCATGGTCAGTGCTGTAAAGGTTTTTAAATGCATTAATGTGCTGGGCTCTAGGGCTTTGCATGTACTATCTCATTTGAGCCTCATAGCATCGCTATGAAGTAGGTCCTATCATTCACTGCCATTATCATTCTATAGATGAGGAAACAGTTTAAGCGACTTGCCTACAGCTTACAGGTAGCAGAACCAGGCTTTGAACCCAAGCAGTCTTAGTCCAGAGTCTGTACATTAAGCCACTATTTTGGTAAATAGCACCTATTATTTTTCTATCAGCTTTAATATAAAGACAACTCTAGTAGGAATGTTATTAATGCTTTGTGTATGGAGAAATGACTATATAATCTCTACAGAAATCATATTGTATGCAATGATGTTTTAAAATACTTAGAGCGGCCAGGCATGGTGGCTCACGCCTATAATCCCAGCACTTTGAGAGGCTGAGGTGGGCGGATCATGAGGTCAGGTGTTTGAGACCAGCCTGGCCAACATGGTGAAACCCCGTCTCTATTAAAAATACAGAAATTAGCCAGGCGTGGTGGCACACGCCTGTAGTCCCAGCTACTCAGGAGGCTGAGGCAGGAGAATCACTTGAACCAGGAAGGCGGAGGTTGCAGTGAGCCGAGATTGCACCACTGCACTCCAGCCTGGGCAACAGAACGAGACTCTGTCTCAAAATAAATAAAATAAAGAAATAAGTAAATAAAATACTCAGAGGAGGAAAAACTACAACCCAAGGCACGACCTACTGCACTATTCAAACAGTAGATATAAAGATTTGTGGGGAGCAGGGGGTCTCTGTTTAGGCCCAAGCTGGTGAACTCAGTGTGACAGTAAGGCCATCGTGTAAAGGCCAGGCCATTGTAACCACTTGATTCTACCTCCGCTCTGCCAGTCTAGGCTAGAGTGCTTAGGAGCAGAGCAGGGATGTACAGATGTCCCCAGCTCTCCACTCCTTTTGACCAGCAGGAACCCAGTATGGGTGAGATGTGATGATTAGGTCCATAATTCAAACTCAGCTTGTGACTTAGAGCAAGTGACTTTCTTTTTTTTTTGAGACAGTCTCGATCTGTCACCCAGGCTTGAGTGCAGTGACACGATCTCGGCTCACTGCAAACTCTGCCTCCCGGGTTCAAGGGATTCTCCTGCCTCAGCCTCCCAAGTGGCTGGGACTATAGGCATATGCCACCACGCCTGGCTAATTTTTGTATTTTTAGTAGAGACAGGGTTTCACCATGTTGGTCAGGCTGGTCTCGAACTCCTGACTTCCTGATCTGCCTGCCTTGGCCTCCCACATAGTCTTTTTATCTGTATCTTAGGAACAAAATGTAACACAAATTCTACCATGGGTATCTTCCTGTATTCAGTTTTACAAAGCACTTGCATGTTGCTTTGTCAGGAAAGAGCCCATTGTTTCTTCAAAGAGAAAAGTTCTTTCCCTAATATTAACCTCATTCCCTACAGTTCAGTATCCCTGTCTGTCTCTCTACATAGTCACTTTTTATCCAGATGCAGAGTCACTAATTTTTTGAAGACATTTTAAATAGCACTCAATTCAGGACACGCAGCACCAACATTGCACCTAATTCATTTGAAGTTAAGACACTATGGCCCGGTGCGATGGTTCATGCCTGTAATCCCAGCACTTTGGGAGGCCGAGGCGGGCAGATCATGAGGTCAGGAGATTGAGACCATCCTGGCCAACATGGTGAAAACCTGTCTCTACTGAAAATACAAAAATTAGCTGGGCATGGTGGCGCGTGCCTGTAGTCCCAGCTACTCGGGAAGCTGAGGCAGGAGAATGGCCTGAACCCAGGAGGTGGAGGTTGCAGTGAGCCGAGATCGAGCCACTGCACTCCAGCCTATGAACAGCTATGTTTAATTTCTCAAATTTGCCAGTAATGATGATTTCAATAAAATGGGAAAAAAAATTCATGTTTTAGGATTAGTTAAATGTGGTAGCAAATGCTGGTACTGATTAGAATTTTTACAGTTGTAAGGGATACAAAACAAACTAACTTATTAAGCAAAAGGACTGCATTAAGTCAGGAAAATCCAAAAGTCCCTGTATTATCTCGCTTCAGGTATGGCTGGATTCAGGACTCCAGAGTATAACCAGGACTCGGTTTCCTACCATTTCTCTCAGGGTTGGTGTTAGAGGCAGGTTTCACACGCTGGCAAGCTACAGCCAGCAGCTCATGCCCCTAGGTCCCCTGAAGCTAGGAGTCCAGCGAAAAAAAACGATGAGACACTTTGTCCTAGACATTTTAGCCTGAGTCTCAATCCCGCTCATTGGCTCCGACAGATCACATGCCCAACCCTGAGCCAATCAACGTGGCCACATCCGGGTCAGTTACTACTGCCCCCGCCCCCCTGCTGAGGTACCCGACTGGAAGTCGGGAGGCTGCTGTGTCTTCCTCAGGGAGATGGGGACAGAGGATGCGGGGCACCTGGCACCACATATGTGCCTTATGGTTGGGCTGTGGGGACTTAGGAGGGCTTAGCGCGCGGAGCATTATCCCAGGGCCTGGCCCCGGGTGGTTTCTCCCTGCCCCTGGCTGCTTGGCAGGGCTGGAGGGGAGGAGACCCACAGTTCCGGGCCTGAGTCACCTCCCTCCTGGCCGGGCTTAGGCGGCGCTGACTCAGCGCCTGCGTGAGCTGGATGCTGCCTGGAAAGTTAATCAGCCTCCCAGGCGAGTCATGCCTCCTGTGACGTGGGCTTGTGCCGTGAGGGGGCGGGAATGAATGAAGAAGCGTGGGCTCACCATGGTTCCTATAGCGTTGATGAAGTGAAGGGAGAGGGAGGCGGAAGTCAAGAGCAGCCCTTGGAAAAGGCCGCCAGCCAGGCTGCGGTGCTCTCTCCACGTGGGCCCGTGCAGCCTGTTCCGGGGTGAGCACACAGCTGCCACTGCCTCACACCCCAGCCCCAGGGAGCACCCCAGGCCTCCGCTGCGGCCTGCCCTGTGGCTAGCAGGCCCTTCTCTGGTTCGCTCCTGTGTTTCAAACCTAAGTTCCACGAAACAGGACGAGGTTGGTGGGGGCGGGGGGTGGGGCTTGGAAGATTGCCCAGCTCCACCTCCTGCTGCCTTCCGCACCGCACCCCAAACTTAGCCTTGACAAACGGATCTCCGCCACTCCAGGGAAGAGGAGAGTAGAAAAAATGAAGGTAGAGACGGAAGGCAAGGGGAGCTGTGCAGAACCACTGGGGAGCTGGAGAGTTCAACACAGAGAACCTGCTCTGCCAGGCCTCCAACTAGGAGGTGTGGACAACGTTCCTGCCTTCTGGGTACTCACGAGTCTACTCTGCAGACAATAAGAAAAAATGGTTAATCACCATGGAATGTACGCTAGCCTTAGTCTGAAGCAGGGGTCTGGTTGCTGAGGTTTGTTGAAGGAAAATGCCTGTAAGGGCTGAGTGTGGTGGCTCACGCCTGTAATCCCAGCACTTTGGGAGGCTGAGGCGGGCAGATCACCTGAGGTTAGGAGTTTGAGATCAGCCTGGCCAACATGGTGAATGAAACCCCATCTCTAATAAAAATGCAAAAATTAGCCAGGCATGGTGGTGGGTGCCTGTAATCTCAACTACTAGGGAGGCTGAGGTAGGAGAATCACCTGAACCCAGGAGGCAAGAGGTTGCAGTGAGCCGAGACTGCACCACTGCACTCTAGTCTGGGTGACAAGAGCAAAATTCCCTCGAAAGAAAGAAGGAGAGAAGAGAAGAGAAGGCCTGTAAGGGAAAGTGAAGCAGGTAGCAAAGGAGAAATTGTGGAGCCGGGTCTCAGGTCTAGCCTTGGCCTGGGTCAGAGGGATGGGCTCCAAGCAAGGTGGCTCCCTTGGAGGCCAAAGGGAATGGCCTTGTCTGCCTCCTTTCAGGCTTTAGATGGGGCTGATGGGAGGTGAGGTTGGGGGTGCTTCTCAGCCAAGGGCCCCTCTCTGCATAAAAGGAGAGCTGTGGGGCAGCTGTGAGTCCTTAGAGCCAACCGGTGAGCAGCGTGGTAAAGCGATCTGGGGAGGCACCAGCAACATCTCCTGCAGTATGGCCAGGCTAGCTGTTTGCTGGAGGCCAGGGGAGGGAGCAGAGGGGAAGGAGCTTCCAGAAGGTCATTCTGCTGCATTGTGAAGAACAGCTGAGGAGACGGCCAGGCCAAGCGTAGAAAGGCCAGAGACGGTCAACACGTGCAGAAGTTACAGGAGCACACAGCCCTTTCTGGAAACGCTAAGATGTTTAAGGTTAACATGGCACGGCAGGAAGCAGGCAGTGGTGAGAGAAGAGGCCTGACCATGAAGGGTCCTGTGTGCTCAACTAAAACAAGAGTTCTGAAAGAACAAGATTTTCCTTTCACCCCACCTCAGTCCTTTCCACAAACATTTTCCCTGTGTCACAGGGCAAGCCAGCCTCTGTTCAGTTATGTGAAATTGGGACCCAGATGCTGCAGAATTGAAGCGGGAAGGGACTGACCAGCAGTGGGCAAAAGGCCGAAGAGGGTCAACCAGAGAGGGGCTGCCTCTAAGGGCTAAAAATCCAGGGCTTGAGACCAACTGAAGTGTGGAGATTTCTTTGATGTTGGCATTTTGGTTTGGTTTTCTTTTTTTTTTTTTTTTTAGATAACAGTTATATAGCTCAGTAACATCAGCATTTTGGAAGTAGGATAGGAAGAAAGTCTCATCACAAGGGGGCCCTATGGAGAAGAATGAGCACAGAATTTGGCATCAGAGAGTGAAAGGCCTGGGCTTGGGGCCCGGCTCCACCGTGCCAGTTGGATGGTTCTGGGACAGCTGCCCAACTCTCTGCTCCACAGTCCCCACATCTGTCACTAGGGATCAAATTTGCCCCACAGGATCAGCTGAGATAAGGCACCTGTGTAAAAGGCTGTACAAATGTTAGTAACTATAACGTTGTCTCAAAAAAATAAAACCCACAGCAAAGAGTATCCCAAGGTGGGCTCATTTTACTCTAATTACCATTTGGCACCAAAAAGATCAGGGGACTTACTGGATGACACAGCAAGTCAGTGGCAGAGCCAAGGAGTGCACTGATCCAAGTGACTGATTCTGATGTTGGCAAAGCCAGCTGAAACCCATCTTCACAGTGCAGTTCAGAGGGTGTCCCCAGGAAGCACCTCTCTGCAAAGCATGTTCAAGGTGCTTCCCGGTGGCCTGCCAAATGGTTAGTAAGGTGTAACTGGATGGGGCTCCCAGGAGACAGAGTGAAAAGAGACAAGGAGTAGGAAACTAATGTCCAGAGTTGGCCATTTGCCCTAAGGACTGGAGTGGAGACTGCATTTCTAAGTGCTTCCTCTGTCCACAGCCCTCCTCTCCTATACTTTTTAAAAACAGATTTACTGGTGGGGCATGGTGGCTCATGCCTGAGCTCAGGAGTTCAGGAGCAACCTGGGCAAAACCCATCTCTAAAGGGTTTAGAAACCCTATTTCTAAAAATAGAAAAAGTTAGCTGGGCCTTGTGGCACACGCCTGTGGTTCCAGCTACTGGGAAAGCTGAGGTGGGACGATCACTTGAGCCTGGGAGGCGGAGTTTGCAGTGAGTTGAGATTGCATCACTGCACTCCAACCTGAGTGACAGAGTGAGACCCCATCTCACAAAAACAAAACACTGATTTGTTGGCTGGGCATAGTGGCACTTGCCTGTAATCCCAGCACTTTGGGAGGCCAAGGTGGGAGGATCGGGAGGATCCTTTGAGCCCAGGAGTTTGAGACCAGCCCAGGCCACACAGCAAGACCTTGTGTTTCTTTTACAAAAAAAAAAAAATTAGTCAGGTTTGGTGATGTACACCTGTAGTCCTAGCTATTCCAGAAGCTGAGGTGGGAGGATCTCTTGCTCCCAAGAGTTCGAGGCTGCAGTGAGCTGATGATACCACTGTACTCTGGCCTGGGCAACAGAGTGAGACCCTGTCTCAAGAAACAAAACAAAAAAAACCCCACACCAGATTTGTTGAAATATAATTCACATGCAATAAAATTACATCATTTTAAAAGGTACAATTCATGGTGGTGCATGCTTGTAGTTCCAGATACTTGAGAGGCTGAGATGGGAGGCTCACTGTGAGTGGATGAAATCTCTTTCCTTTATAAATTACCCTGTCTTGGGTATTTCTTCATAGCAGAGTGAGAAGGGAGTAATGCATCCTCCCAGCTCGTCCTCCCAAAGTCTTGGGATTACAGGTGTGAGCCACCGCACCCAGCTTACACTCTCTTGATGGTGTCCTTTAAAGCACAAAAATAGATGGGAAGCAGTGGCTCATGCCTATAATTCCAGCACTTTGGGAGGCTCAGGTGAGAGGATTGCTTGAGGCCAGTTCGGGCAACATAGCAAGACCTCCATCTCGACAAAATTTTAAAAATTAGCTGGTTGTAGGGGTGCATGCCTGTGGTCCCAGCTACTCCAGAAGTTGAGGCTGGAGGATCACACAGCCTTGAGTCCAGATGGTTGAGACTGCAGTGAGCTGTGATCACACCACTGCACCCCAGTCTGAGTGACAGAATGAGACCCTGTCTCAAAAACAAAAAAGGACAAAAGAGGGGAAAAAAGCACAAAGTTTAAAAATGATTAAGTCTAACTTGCCGATTGTTTTTACTGCTGCTGCTTGTGCTTTTGGTGTCAATCTAAGAAGGCTTTGCCTAACCCAGGGTTTACTGCTACATTTTCTTCTGAGAGTTTTATAGTTTTAGTTTTTACAGTTAGGTCTGTGATCCTTTTTGACTTAATTTTTTTTTTTTTTTTTTTGAGATGGAGTTTTGTTCTTGTTGCCTAGACTGGAGTGCAATGGTGGGATCTCAGCTCACTGCAACCTCTGCTTCCCAGGTTCAAGTGATTCTCCTGTCTCAGCCTCCTGAATAGCTGGGATTACAGGCACAAACCACCATGCCTGGCTAATTTTGTATTTTTAGAAGAGATGGGGTTTCACCATGTTGGCCAGGCTGTTCTTGAACTCCTGACCTCATGTGATCTGCCCCCGTCAGCCTCCCAAAGTGCTGGGATGACAGGCGTGCGCCACCATGCCCCGCTGAGTTAATGTTTGTATATGGTGTGAGATAAGCATCCAACTGCATTTTTTTTTTTGCATGTGGGTAGATACCCACATCAGCTGTTGAAAAGGCTATTCATTTCCCCAGTGAATTGTCTTGGCATCTTTGTAAAAAAAAAAAAAAAATTGCACAGCTCCCTTTTAAAGAAAGTAGACCAGGCCGGGCACGGTGACTCACGCCTGTAATCCCAGCACTTCGGGAGGCTGAGGAAGGCAGATCACTTGAGGTTAGGAGGTCAAGACCAGACTGGCCAACATGGCAAAACCTGTCTCTACTATACAAAAAATAACCAGGCATGGTGGCGGGTGCCTGTAATCTCAGCTACTTGGAAGGCTGAGGCAGGAGAATCACTTGAACCTGGGAGGCAGAGGTTGCAGTGAGCAGAGATCGTGTCACTGCACTCTAACCTGGGCAACAACAGTGAAACTCCATCAGAAAGAAAGAAAGAAAGAGAGAGAGAAAAAAAAAGAGAGAAGAAGAAAAAGAAAAAGGAAGGAAGAAAAAGAAAGAGAGAAAGAGACAGAGAGAAAGAAAAAAGAAAGAAAGTTAGTTGACCATAAGCAGTTTGTGCAGCTCTTACAATTTCCGGCAAGTGAAACCAAGTCTGGGACACAGATACTTCAGACCAGTGCCTATTGCCTGAGGTGACTACTGGTGCCCATTGTGGATTCCTAATACTAATTGGAGGCAAAAAAATAATAATAATAATGTCCGATTCTGTCTAAGACATCACAGAAGTGTGGTGCCCACTGGGAAGGTGGATGACCTAGCTTGATATGGTTCTCCCCACCTGCTACAAAAACCCTTAGCACCTCACTGGATCTGCAAGGCCTTTAGAATCAAGTAGCAGAGCCTTCTTTTGCTCAGGGCTCCACTCAAAGCTGGTAGCTTTTAGGTAATCCAGTAAATGGGTTGGAAATAGTATATATCTATCCAGTAAACAGTATATAATGACTCCCAAATCCATTATATAAAATATATATATATACATCCAGTAAATAGTATATAATGACTCCCAAATCCAAAGAGACACATGAAATATTGATTTGGCTAATTGACCATGGAGTCTAGAATCCTAGCCTCCTGAGTAGCTGGGATTACAGGTGTGTACCACCACACTCGGCTAATTTTTGTATTTTAGTAGAGATGGGGGTTTCACCATGTTGGCCAGGCTGGTCTTGAACTCCTGACCTCAAGTGATCTCGCCTCGGCCTCCCAAAGTGCTGGGATTACAGGTGTAAGCCACTGTGCCTGACAATACCAGATCTTTGGGTGATAACTGGACAAGAAGTCTGGGTTAATAATTAGTTCCTGGGGATCCAGAAGTCCACTGGGATCTACTGATCAGAGAAGGGCTTAAGATGGATCAAATTATAAATGGAGTTTGGGCCAGATGCAGTGGCTCATGCCTATAATCTCAGCACTTTGGGAGGCCGAGGCAGTCCGATCACTTGAAGTCAGGAGTTCGAGACCAGCCTGGCCAACATGGTATCGCTCCCTATCTCTACAAAAAAATACAAAAATTAGCCAGGCATGGTGGCAGGTGCCTGTAATCTCAGTTACTTGGGAGGCTGAGGCAGGAGAATCGCTTGAACCTGGGAGGTGGAGGTTGCAGTGAGAAGAGATTGTGCCACTGCACTCCAGACTGGGCAACAGAGCAAAACTGTCTCAAAAAAAAAAAAAAAAAAGGTGAATCAAATAATAAATGAAGTTTGGGCACGGTGCAGTGGCTCATGCCTGTAATCCCGGCACTTTGGGAGGCTGAGGCAGGAGGACCCCTTGAGCACAGGTGTTTGAGACCAGCCTGGGCTGAACAAATCGAGACCCCATCTCCACAAAAAAATTTTTTTAATTAGCCATCAGTGGTGGTGTGAGCCTGTGGTCCTAGCCACTCCAGAGGCTGAAGTGGTAGGATCACCTGGGCCTGGGAGCCCGAGGCTGCAGTGAATGGTGATCACACAACTATACTCCAGCCTGGGTGACAGAGCAAGACCCTGTCTCAAAAAATAAAATAAAAATAAATACAGTTTGTTTGATAGCAGTGACTTCACAATAGGCCATATGGCTCTCCAAACCTATTTAGTTCCATGTCCCTAATTCTATCCCTTGAATAGATATCCCCAGCCACTAGCAGAATTACTATCCTGGCTCTTGGACTGGCAGTGTAAAAGACTTGATGATGAGAAAAGTCAAATGGAAATCCCTCCTTACCAAAGGGCTAAACTGACATGGTTTCGATGTTTGTCCCCTCTAAATTTCATGCTGAAATGTGATTCCAAGCCTGGTGGGAGGTGATTGGATCCATGAGGGCGGATCCCTTATGAATGGTTTAGCACCGTCCCCTTGATGATGAGTGAGTTCTCGTTCAGTTACATCACATGAGAGCTGACTGTTTAAAAATCTGGGACCTTGGCTGGGTGTGGTGGCTCACACCTGTAATCCCAGCACTTTGGGAGGCCAAGGCAGGCAAATCACGAGGCCAGGAGTTCAAAACCAGCCTGGCCAATAGGGTGAAACCCCATCTCTACTAAAAATAGAAAAATCAGTGGGACATCATGGAGGTGCACGCCTGTAATCCCAGCTACTCAGGAGGTTGAGACAGGAGAATCGCTTGAACCCGGGGGCGGAAGTTGCGGTGAGGGTGAGCCAAGATCGCGCCATTGCACTCCAGCCTGGGCAATGAGCGAAACTGCATTTCAAAAAAAACAAAAAAGAAAAATTAGCCAGGTGTGATGGTGCATGCCTTTAGTCCCAGCTACTCAAGAGGCTGAGGCAGTAGAATCACTTGAACCCAGGAAGCGGAGGTTGCGGTGAGCCAAGATTGTGCTTCTGCACTCCAGCTTGGGTGACACAGTGAGACTGTCTCCAAAAAAAAAAAAAAAGTCTGGGACCTCCTCTGTCTCCCTGGCTCCCACTCTTGGCATGTGACGTGCCTGCTCTCCCTTCACCTTCCACCAAGATTACAAGCAAGCTTTCTGAGGCCTCAGCAGAAACCAAGCAGATGTCAGCAACACACTTTCTATACAGCCTGCAGAATGATGAGCCAATTAAACCTCTTACCGTTATAGATTACCCAGGCTCAGTTATTCCTTAATAGCAACACAAAAACAGCCTAACATATAAACCAAGAGCAACCCTAAAACTCCTGGGGAAATGAAGAGATTAATAATATCATCACAGCCTTGAAAGATTCTGGGGTGGTGATATTATCACATTTCCACTTCATTCTTCAGTTTGACCAGAGAAGATGGCAGATGGGTTTCTGAGAGAATGACAGTGAATTACCATAAACTTAATTATGTGATAACTCCAACTGCAGCTGCTGTTTCAGATATGTTCTCATTGCTGGAGAAAATAAACACAGTCTCTGACACCTGGTATGCAGTTACTGAGCTGACAAATGCTATTTCTCTATTTGAGGAAGAAGAGGTCAGACACCCTGCTTTCACTCTTCGGGGTCATCAGTACACCTTCACCATCTTACCTCGGGATGCCATTAACTCTTCTGACAGCTCTCTAAATCTTAGGCTTTAGAGACATTCTCATTACACAAGACACAATGCTATTCCACGCTACTGACAACTTTATACTCCTAGGGCCTGGGGAGCAGAAAATAACAGGTATCCTAAACGTGACAGAAATGTCATGAAAACACAAAGGTCCAATTTCTCAGTAAAGGTTTTGGGGTCCAGTATTCTGAACACGTCCTGATTTTCCCCACAAAGTAAAGAACAGGCAGTGTGTGGTGGCTCACACCTGTAATTCCAAATCTTTGGGAAGTTGAGGCGACAGGATCACTTGAGCCTGGCAGTTCAAGACCAGCCTGGGCAACATAGTAAGACCCTGTCTTTACAAAAAGTAAAAAATTAGCCAGGCAGGGTGGTGCATGTCTGTGGTCCCAGTTACTCAGAGGGCTAAGGTAAGGAGGACCATTTGAACCTGGGAGGTTGAGGCTGCAGTGAGCCACTATCATACCACTGCACTCCAGCTTGGATGACAGAACAAGACTCTGTCTCCAAAAGAAAAAAAAAAAAAGTAGGCCAGGCTCCATGGCTCACGCCTGTAATCCCAGCACTTTGGGAGTCCGAGGCGGGCAAATCACGAGGTCAGGAGTTTGAGATCAGCCTGGCCAAGATGGTGAAACCCCGTCTCTACTAAAAATACAAAAAATTTGGCCAGGCATGGTGGTGCGTGCCTATAGTCCCAGCTACTTGGGAGGCTGAGGCAGAAAAATCGCTTGAATCCAGGAGGAGAAAGTTGCAGTGAGCCAAGATCACACCACTGCACTCCAGCCTGGGTGACAGAGCGAGACTCTGTCTCAAAAAAAAGAAAAGAAAAAAAAAGTAACGAACAGTTTACCTGGCCATACAGTGGCTCACATCCGTAATCCCAGCACTTTGGGAGGTGGGCGGATCACTTGAGGTCAGGAGTTTGAGACCATCCTGGCTAAATGATGAAACCCTGTCTTAACTAAGAACACAAAACATTAGCCAGGTGTGGTGGCACGCACCTGTAGTTCCAGCTACTCAGGAGGCCGAGGCAGGAAAAATCCCTTGAACCTGGGAGGTGGAGGTTGCAGTGAGCGGAGATCATGCCACTGCACTCCAATCGGGGCAACAGACAGAGCAGGAGTCCAACTAATAAATAAATTTGAAAAAGAACAGTTTACCTTACCTTACACTCACTATCACAAAAGAGGTGTGATTAGCCAGGTGCAGTGGCACACACCTGGGCAGTAGCCCAGGAATTCCAGGCCTCAGTATGCTCTGATCAAGCCTGTGAATCACACTGCACTCCAGCCTGGGCATATAGCAAGATCTCGTTTCTTACAATTAAAAAGAGAGAGCGAAGTTAGCCAGGTGTGGTGGCCGGCTCCTGTAATCCCAGTTACCTGGGAGGCTGAGGCAGGAGAATTGCTTGAACCCGGGAAGTGGAGGTTGTAGGAAGCCGAAATAACACCACTGCACTCCACCCTGCATGACACAGCAAGACTCCCTCTCAAAAAAGGGAAAACAAAATCCAAAGATCTGGTAATACCATCTACCAGGGAGCTATATATAATGAAACTCCACTGGCCCTGCCTATTACAACAATCACATTCGCTCTCCTCCAGAAATAAGTAAGTGCTGCAACCTGTTTTCTATCACCCAAGGCTCCACACATACCCATTGAAATGAGGAAGCCCATTCAGCTGCTGCCATTCCCACCAGCAACTCCCACCAGCCCTTCCCAGAGAATTTCTCCAAGTCTTGGTTTTCTGGGTGATCAAATTCTGAACAACCAAAAAAGAAAAATACAATGTTTACTACACTCTGTTAAGGGTTTATTTATTTTGAAAGCAACTGGGAGACACTAATTTTGTGTTTTTAGATGGGTTCTTGCTCTGTTACCCAGGATGGAGTGCAGTGGCGTGATCTCGGCTCACTGCAACCTCTGCGTCCCAGGTTCAAGCAATTCTCCTGCCTCATTCCCGGCCCCCCACTGACCACCTTGCCCCAAGTAGCTGGGACTACAGGCATGCGCCACCACATCCAGCTAATTTTTGTATTTTTTTGTAGAGACGGGGTTTTGCCATGTTGGCCAGGATGGTCTCAAACACCTGGCCTCAAGTGATCCACCTGCCTTGGTTGCCCGAAGTGCTGGGATTACAGGCATGAGCCACTGTGCCTGGCCCCTAAAGTGTTTTCAACAGTGGAGTAGTGTGGTGAAATTTATATTTTAACAAGACTACTCCTGCTATTTGGTGGGAATGTTTTGGAAAAGGAAGATGGGAACGAGGGGAACACGTGGTTTCTGAGACAGTGACCCGGCTGAGCCTTAGAAACATGCAGACAGCAGCCAAGTCCTGGGGACTATAGGACAGGTAGACATCAGCGCTGGGGGAGGCAGAGAGACACACCCAGCCCTTGGGGTGCTCTGGGGAGGGGATGGTGAGTGGGGGGAGGCACATGATGGCAGGAAAAGGGGTTTACTGTTGTAATTAGGCTCCATCTTCAGAAATGGGCCGGGCGGGACTGAACAACAGGCCAAGAGCCAGGTGGCTCGGAGGAGAGTAGGTCAAACGTTCTCTTCTCAGGGGGAGTTTGCAGGTGGTGGTGGCCTTGTCCAGGGGTTTTGGTGACATTGACTGTAAAGCTCTGAAGCCAAGTGCCTGGCCGGTGGAAATGGCCTGGACTATCTTGCTTGTACCCTGCTCCATGTGTAGGAGCATGAGGTGAATTCAAAGCCAGGGTTATATGGCAGAGGAGGATGTGCCATGCTGGCCCCAAAACGTCCCTTTACAAAGCCAGGAACATGCTGTTGCCAGTCTTTGCACATTCACCCAAACCTTAGAGCTGTGTCATTAGCCTTTTGTGTTGATGAAGAAAGTGGAAGGAGGGCTGCTAGCCCTGGTTCCCCCACACAGTAGCAGGTGCAAAGCTGGCAGGCAAAAGCCGCAGCATTGTAAAGTCCGCCTGTCTTGTGTTGGGCTGTCAGTCCTTCCTCTCCTAACCTTGCATTCTGCCTCCAGTACCTTCCTACTGCCTCTTAGTGTCCCATCCAAGCCTTCCAAATGGGTGGAAAGAGCTACTTTTTTTTTTTTTTTTTTTTTTTGAGACAGAGTCTTGCTCTGTTGCCCAGGCTGGAGTGCAGTGGCATGATCTGAGCTCACTGCAACCTCCACCTCCTGGGTTCAAGCAATTCTCCTGTCTCAGCCTCCCAAGCAGCTGGGATTACAGGTGCGTGCCACCTTGCCCAGCTAATTTTTGTATTTTTAGGGTTTCACCATGTTGGTCAGGCTGGTCTTGAACTCGACCTCTCAGGTGATCTACCTGCCTTGGCCTCCCAAAGTGCTGGGATTACAGGCATGAGCCACAGCTCCCGGACAAGAACTACTAACTTTGGAATTAGACCATGTTTTGAATAAGTTATCCGAACCTCCCTGTGGCTGACATGGCAACTGTGCCATTCAGATTCCCCTTTGAGAAAGGATTCACTGCTCAGCTACAAGGAGTGTGATTAAGCTAACAGTCTCCAGTCCCTTCAGGGTCAGCCTCACATTTTTTTAAATTGAATATTGACAAATTATAATTGTATATATTTATGGGGTACAAAGTGATGTTATATATACATAAAGTGGAGTGATTGAGTAAAGCTAATTAAAGTATCTATCACCTCAAATGCTTATCATTTATTTTTCTTTCTAACTAAAGCATTGTACCCTTTGGCTAACATCTCACCATTCCCCCCACCCTCAGCTTCTGCTCTCTGTTGCTATGAGTTTGATTGTTTTAGCTTCCACGGATAAGTGAGAACATGTAGTATTTGTTTCTCCGAGCCTGGTTTATTTCACTTAGCATAATGTCCTCCAGGTTCACTCATGTTGTTGCCAATGACAGGATTTACCCCCCACCCTTTTTTTTTAAGGCTGAATAGCATCCCATTGTGTATACATGCCACATTTTCTTCATCCATTCATCCATTGATGGACACTTACATTGATTACATAACTTGGCTACTGCCAACAATGCTGCAATAAACACAGGAATGCAGACGTCCGTTTGAGATATTGGTTTCATTTTCTTTGAAATGGGATGGCCCATTAATTATATATATATAATTAATAGAAGTGGGATGGTCGAATAATTATATGTATATATATATATATATATATATATATATGAGATGGAGTCTCACTCTGTCACCTAGGCTGGAGTGCAATGGCACAATCTCAGCTCACTGCAAACTTCACCTCCCAGTTCAAGCAATTCTCCTGCCTCAGCCTCCCGAGTAGCTGGGATTACAGGCACTCACCACCATGTCCGGCTAATTTTTGTATTTTTAGTAGAGACAAGGTTTCACCATATTGGCCAGGCTGGTCTTGAACTCCTGACCTCAGGTGATCCTCCTGCCTTGGCCTCCCAAAGTGCTGGGATTAGAGACGTGAGCCACTGTGCCTGGCCTAGTATGCAAAGTCTATGTTTAGTTTTTGGAGGAAGCTTGCCTCAGCTTTTGAGCTGGGATCACACTCTTCTTGGGGTGGTTCCCAGTCACTGACTAGGCAGAGCTGCAGTACAGGGGCCCAGCCATTTCTGCCTAATGCTGGATTGCTTTTCTCTGGAGTTTCCCACTGGGCTGGCACTTTACTTGGAAGGAGAAATGGCCAGATGTGCGATTATATACTGATTCATGGGCTGTAGTCCACGGTTTGGAGGATAGTCAGGGACTTGGAAGAAATATGACTTGAAAATTGGTGGCAAAGAAATTTGGGAAAGAGGTATGTGGATAGACTGCTTGGTGTGGGCCAAAGATATGAAGATATTCGTGTCCCATGTGAATGCTCACTGAAGGGTGCCCTCAGCAGAGGAGAATTTTAATAATCAATTGGATAGGATGAACCATTCTGTGGATACAGCCAGCCCCTTTCCCCAGCTACCCCGTCATTCTCATGAACAAAGTGACCATGGTGGCAGGGATGGAGGTTAGGCATGTACTCAGCAACATGGGCTTCCACTCACCAAGGTCAACCAGGCTATGGTCACCACTCAGTGCCCAACCTGCCACCAGCCAAGACCTACACAGAGCCCCCAGTAGGGCACCATTCCCCAGTGTGGTCAGCCAGCTACGTGGTGGCAGGTTGATTACATTGGACTACTTCCATCATAGAAAGGGTAGCGTTTTGTCCTTATTGGAACACATACTTGCTCTGAATAAGGACTTACCTTCCCTGCACACAAGGCTTCTGCCAAAGCTAGCACATGTGGGCTTGTGGAATGTCTTATCCACCATTATGGTATGCCACACAGCATTGCTTCTGACCAAGGAACTCACTTGACAGTCAAAGAAGCATGGCAGTAGGGTCATGCTCTTGGTATTCACTGGTCCTACCATGTCCCCTATCATCCTGAAGCAGCTAGCTTAATAGAATGATAGAATGGCCTTTTGAAGTTGCAGTTATAGCACCAGGTAGGTGACAATACTTTGCAGGACTGGGGCAGAGCTCTCCAGAGGGCTATGTGTGCATGCTCTGAATCAGCATCCAATATATGGTACTGGATTCATGGGTCCAGGAATTACATAAACAGGATTCACGGGTCCAGGAATTACATAAACAGGATTCATGGGTCCAGGAATTAAGAGTTAGATGTGGGAGTGGCACCACTCACCATTACTCCAGTGTACCCACCAGCAAACTTTTCTCACATCCTGTTCCCTGGTAACACTATATCCTGCTATCCTGGAGGTCTTAGTTCCAGAGAAAGAAATGCTTCTGCCAGGAAACACACAGTGATTCCATTGAGCTGGATGTTGAGATGGACATCCAGCCACTTAGGAATCTCCTGCCTCAGCCTCCTGAGTAGCTGGGATTACGGTGCCTGCCACCACGCCCAGCTAAATTTTGTATTTTTAGTAAAGATGGGTTTCATCATGTTGGTCAGGCTGGTTTCGAACTCCTGACCTCAGGTGATCCACCTGCCTCAGCCTCCCAAAGTGCTGGATTACAGGTGTGAGCCATGGCGTCCAGCCTAGAGGCCTGTGTCAGTGGACTGAGAGAAGACCCACCCTCAGTGTGGGTGGGCACCATCCAATCTGCTGCCCACCCCCCAGCCCATCCCACCTCTAGGACAAAGCAGGCAGAAGAATGAGGATACTCAGTTCAAGCTCTCCCTCCTTCCCTCCCTCCTGGAGCTAGATGCCTCTGTCTCCTCCTGCCCTTGGACACCAGACTCCAGGTTCTTCAGCTTTTGTGATCTGGAACTTGCACCACAACCTTGCACCACAATCTGGGTGCCACAAGCCTCCTGCGGGCTCTCAGGCCTTTGGCATCAGACTGGAGCCTGCACTGTTGGCTTCGCTGGTTCTGAATCTTTTAAATTTGGACTGAGCCTCGCTACTGGCTTCTCTGGTTCTCCAGCTTGCAGACGACCCCTTGTGGGACTTTGCCTCTGTGATTTCATGACCCAGTTCCCCCTAAGCCTCTGTCCCTCTGGAGAAACCCTAACACAGACACTTATGTTGACTCCATAACTTGGCTACTGTGAGTAATGCTGCAATGAACATGAGAGTACAGACATCTCTTTGAGGTACCGATTTCATTTTCTTTGGATATAGACTCAGAAGTGGGATCGCTGAATAACGTGGTAATTCTGTCTTTGGTTTCTGGAGAAAGCTTGTCTCAGCTTCTGAACTGGGATCACACTCCTCTTGGCGTGGTTCCCAGCCACGACTAGGCAGGGCTGTGGTGCCGGGGCCCAGCCGCCTCTGCCGAACGATGGACCGCCCTGCTCTGGGGCTTCCCCCGGGCTGGCAGAGCCCTTGTCGGGTCAGCATCACAATCTCTGGACCCCTTCCCGAGGAGCTGCCCCTCTTCCTTGGCCAGTACTCACCCCACAGATGGATCTGGTGTTCGTCTCTCCACTCCAGCATCTGCTCCCAGAAAACCCAACCTGTGGCACTTCTTCATCTGTTAAATGAGATGAGAAAGAAAAGCAACTTTTCGGCCAGGTGTGGTGGCTCACACCCATAATCCCAGCACTTTGGGAGGCTGAAGCAGGTGGATCACTTGAGGTCAGGAATTCGAGACCAGCCTAGCCAATATGACGAAACTCTGTCTCTACCAAAAATACAATTAGCCGGGCATGGTGGTGGGTGCCAGTCCCAGCTACATGGGAGGCTGAGGCAGGAGAATTGCTTGAACCTGGGAGGCAAAGGTTGCAGTGAGGCGAGATCACGCCACTGCACTCCAGCCTGGGCAACAGAGTGAGACTCTGTCTCAAAAAAAAAAAAAAAAAAAAAAGGCAAAGCAACGTTTTATCCTTTTTTCTTTAAAAACTTGAGCCTCTCCTTGGTTCTCTGGAGCACTTCCCAGTGTTTTCCGGGCTGTGAGCCCTCTTTAGATTATCAGGCCCAGAAAGGCATGGAAATGTGACAGCAGTCACGTCTCACTCCCCCTCCAGCTAAGCAATCAGCTTTGGAAGCCACTTGCTGTGTGGGCTCTAGCTTGTCTGATGCCAAGTAGCCATAAAACGCCATAGCCTGGACACCATAGCTCATGCCCTATAACTCAAAAGCATACAGCCAGTCACTAATCAGGCTTATTTCTGTAAACCAGTGAGAATCCTTGAAATTCAACTTTTATAATTGCCCCCTCTCCTGATTAATCCTCTTTAAAAACTCAAGCTCCTCTTTTGAGCACTTCTCAGTGTTTTCCAGGCTGCTTTCCTCAACCTTGGCCCAGATCAACTCTCTATATTAATTTTGACTCAGTTTCCTTATCTGGATTCACAGAGGATAACAAGATACCTAGTTGTTGGCCAGGCACAGTGGCTCACGCCTGTAATCCCAGCACTTTGGGAGGTCGAGGTGGACAGATCACTTGAGGCTAGGAGTTCAAGACCAGCCTGGGCAACATGACAAAATCCTGTCTCGACTAAAAATACAAAAATTAGCTGGGTGTGTTGGTGCACACTTGTAATCCCAGCTACTCGGGAGGCAGAGGCGGAGGCAGGAGAATTGCTTGAACCCAGGAGGCAGAGGTTACATTGAGCTGAGATGGTGCCACTGCACTCCAACCTGGGCAACAGAGCAAAACTCCAAAATCTAGTTATTTCAATAATTAACCACAATGATAGCAACTTGAACACCTCCTCCTGTATCAGTGGACTGATTTTCCGTCTGCCCCTTCAAATCCATTTTTCACCCTATCCACCCTGTCCTGGGCCCCAGGAGGCTGACCCTTAAGAACAGCAACAGACAGAGGTGAGACAGCGAGAGGAGAGTGAGGTCTGGACCTCTCTCTACCGGGCTGCTTGCTGATTGGTCCCTTCACATTTAAAAAATTTTTTTTAATTTTTTATTTTTTGAGGTGGAGATTGAGTCTTGCTCTGTTGCCCAGGCTGGAGTGCAGCAGCACAATCCTGGCTCATTGCAACCTCTACCTCCCAGGTTCAAGAGATTCTTGTGCCTCAGCCTTCCAAGTAGCTGGGATTACAGGTGTCCGCTACCATGCCTGGATAATTTTTGTATATTTAGTAAAGACAGGTTTTCACCATATTGGCCAGGCTGGTCTTGAACTCCTGACCTCAAGTGATCTACCTGCCTCAGCCTCTCGAAGTACTGGGATTACAGGCATGAGCCTCCACGTTGGCTCCCTCGATTTTTTTTTTGAGAGTTTTGCTCTTGTTGCCCAGGCTGGAGTGTAATGGCATGATCTTGGCTCACTGCAACCTCTGCCTCCTGGGTTCAAGCTATTCTCCTGCCTCAGCCTCCTAAGTAGCAGGGATTAGAGGCATACACCACCACACCTAGCTAATTTGTAAATTTTTTTAGTACAGATGGGGTTTCTCCATGTTGGTCAGGCTGGTCTCGAACTCCTGCCCTCAGGTGATCCGCCTGCCTCGGCCTCCCAAAGTGCTGGGATTACAGGCGAGAGCCACTGCACCTGGCTCCCTCGCTTTTTAACTGCTCTTTCTGGGTTCTGCTCACTTCCTCCTTTCCCTTAGCCCCCAGGCCTTACAGTGGCAGTGGCTCTCTGCTGTTCATAGCCCCAGCACATGGCTCAGCATTCCTTGTTAATTTTCCTTAGTTATGCCCAAACCCTGGCGAATGGGCCCTTCACTAAACTCTCCTGCATTCCCCATTTCAGCTTGTTCTGTTTCCTTCTGACAGCCAGATGGATCCCATCAATGAGGTTACTTTCAACTGCTACAAGTGTTCCCAACTGATATGGTTTGGATTTATGTCCCTGCCCAAATATCATGTCAAATTATAATCCCCAGCGTCAGAGGAGTTGCCTGGTGGGAGGTGATTGGATTATGTGGATGGATTTCCCCCTTGCTGTTCTGGTGATAGTGAGTGAGTGCTCATGAGATCTTGTTGTTTAAGAGTGTGTAGCTGGCTGGTCGCGGTTGCTCATGCCTGTAATCCCAGGACTTTGGGAGGCTGACGTGGGCGGATCACCTGAGGTCAGGAGTTCAAGACCAGCCTGGCCAACATGGTGAAAACCCATCTCTACTAAACATACAAAAATTACCCCAGCGTGGTGGCAGACGCCTGTAATCCCAGCTACTCGGGAGGCTGAGGCAGGAGAATTGCTTGAACCTGGGAGGCGGAGGTTGCAGTGAGCTGAGATCACGCCATTGCATTCCACCTGGGCAGCAAGAGTGAAACTCTATCTCGAAAAAAAAAAAAAGGTGTGTAGCGCCTTCCCCTTTGCTTCCTTCCTCTTGCTCCTGCCATGTAAGACGACCCTGCTTCTCTCTACCTTCCACCATGATTGTAAGTTTCCTGAGGCCTCCCCAGCCATGCTTCCTGTACAGCCTGCAGAACCATGAGCTAACTAAACCTCTTTGCTTTATAAGTTACCCAGTCTCAAGGAGTTCTTTATAGCAGTGTGAGAACTAATACCCCAGCATCACGTCCAGGCACAACGAAATTCAAAGGAGGAAAAAGAGACAATCTCTTCCTGTATCTTCTTTGCAAGAATAAGGAAATCTTTATCAAATGCCTCTCACAGCAACACTCCTCCCCTTTATTGTCATTGGTAAGGATGAGTCACATGCTGCCTTAGCCTCAGGTTCCCAGGAAGCAGCTTGAGACAAAGTGGGTGTGTGGGTATTTTACTGGGAATCAGAAATGAGGGTAGAGGAGCAAAGCAGGGAAGCAGAGGGCCACAAAGCAATGATTTCCAGTTGGCCAGGGCTACAAGTGTTTGGTTACTCTAACCTATTGGACCACTGGGAAGCTACACGAAATGTGCCTCAGGATGGTATGTCCTTGGGTATCTTGGCGAAAGCATCTGTCCATGGCTTCTACCCCACCTTGGTCAAAGGTTCCCCTAAGGAGTGTTAACTCTCCCTGCACTTCTGGGTTGTTCATGCCAGGGCACTTCGTGGATTCCCAGATTCTAAGTTGAGGTAGCAACAGAGAAGATCCAAGACAGAGGATAAAAGGCACACAGCACCACGAGGTCACAGCTGTATCTGCACCTGTATCTGGACTTGGTCGGGGACTGCTAGAGCAGGTTGATGGATGAACTATGAGCTAGGTGTGGTGGAAAGGACCTGAAGAGATGCACGCAGGTGTCCAGTAGACAAGCCCATCCCTACAACAGTCCCTGGCAAGAGGGATGAGATTGCTGTCGATTCCTTCGTTTAAAGTAATTATTTGTAGTAGAATGGGTGCTGAGCATGCTACCTGAACTCTTCAAAGAGGACGTCCTTAACTCCCTCTCTAAAAGACCCCTACACCCCCATCACTCTCATCTCCCCATTCATTTCCTCAGTGACATTTTAATCAGCCTGTGTGGCTGGCACTGTGGATTGACTCTGTCATTGTTCACTCCTCCCAACTTCACTCCCAGCATGCAAAGGCCAGACAGCTCAGACCCATCCCTCTCTGCTTCCCCTGCTGCTCAGTCTTGGTTTCAGTTCCTCCAGCCAGGCTCAGTCATTTTGGGAGTGCAGATAATGGCAGGATGGTCTAACTCCAGAGCCACGATTTTCTAAGTACCTAAATCCCTTTGTGATTACGTTACATGGATTTGTCTGGATCTGAACCCTGAAAAGGACACCTCGTTCACTTATTGGCTTGCTTGTCACTATTTGTCTCTCCCCACTTTAGTTTAAGCTCCCTGATACCAGGCAATTGCTTGCTTTTCTTTACTGTATCCACCGAGCCTAGCACAGGGCCTGGTATGCAGTACATGCTGTGTAATGATTTGTCTGACGGATGGATGGATGAGTGAATGGAGATGGGAAGACTCTGGCACTTGGAAGACGAGGAGATACTGGACAGTATTGCTCATTTTCCCAAACTGTAAACTTTGGAATTCTCAAGAGCTCAGACCTCACAACACCTTTATTCACACTCACTCCTTAGGTAATTCCAGTCTCATCAACTTAAATTTATATCTCTGTGAGCTTTTGAAATTGCCAAATAAAGTAAAAAATAAAATAGCTGGGTGCGGTGGCTCATGCCTGTAATCCCAGCACTTTGGAAGTCTAAAGTATGCAGATTACAAGGTCAAGAGATCGAGACCATCCTGGCAAACATGGTGAAACCCTGTCTCTACTAAAACTACAAAAATTAGCTGGGCGTGGTGGCGCACACCTGTAATCCCAGCTACTCAGGAGGCTGAGGCAGGAGAATAGCTTGAACCCAGGGAGCAGAGTTTGCAGTGAGTGGAGATTGTGCCACCCCATTCCAACCTGGGAAACGGAGGAAGACTCTGTCTCAAAAAATAAATAAGTAAATAAATAAATAAATATCTTCAGGCACGACTTCTCCCTTGAACTTCTGACTTTTTTTTTTTTTTTTTTTGAAACGGAGTCTCACTCTGTCGCCTAGGCTGGGGTGCAGTGGCACAATCTCAGCTCACTGCAACCTCCATCTCCCAGGTTCAAAGGATTCTCCTGCCTCAGCCTCCTGAGGAGCTGGGATTACAGGCATGCACCACCATGTCCGACTAAAACTTCTGACTTATATCCAACTGCTAACCATCACTTCCCCTAGGAAGTAGCATGTCTAAAACATAACTTTTTTGTTGTTGAGACAGAGTCTTGCTCTGTTGCCCAGGCTAGAGTGCAGTGGTACCATTTTGGCTCACTGCAACCTCCACCTCCTAGAGGTGGTTCTCACGCCTCAGCTATGCAGGTAGCTGGGATTACAGGCATGTGCCACCACACCAGGCTAATTTTTCTATTTTTAGTAGAGATGGGGTTTTGCCATGTTGGACGGGCTGGTCTCGAACTCCTGGCCTAAATTCACCCGACTTGGCCTCTCAAAGTGCTGGGATTACAGGCATACTGCACCCGGCCTAAAACAGAACTCTTAATTCTCCTCCAAATCTTCTCCTCCCACAGGCTTCCCTAAGTAAAGGACAATTCTAAGTGGGGCATGGTGGCTCACACCTGTAATCTTAGCATTTTGAGAGGCTGAGGTGGGTGGATCACTTGAGGTCAGGAGTTCAAGACTAGACTGGCCAACATGGTGAAACTCCATCTCTACTAAAAGTACAAAAGTTAGCCAGGCATGGTGCCAGGTGCCTGTAATTTCAGCTACTCAGGAGGCTGAGGCAGGAGAATGGCTTCAACCTGGGAGGCAGAGTTTGTAGTGAGCTGAGATCACACCACTCACTACATTCCAGCCTGGGCGACAAGAGCGAAACTCAGTCTCAAAAAAAAAGGACAACTTCATTCTCCAGTTGCTCAGACCAAAAACCTGGGAGTCATACACGATGCTTTCATCTCTCATAATTTCTATCCCATTCTTCAGCAATCCTCTGGGCTCCACATAATGTACTGTAACCCATCATTTCTCCTAACCCTACCCTGCTGATCAACCTGCCATCTTTCATCTGGATGATTATAATAGCCTTCTATATCAGATGCTTCTGGAATCTGTGTCCCGTTCCCCTTGGCCACCTCTGATTTCAGCCTCAGCTACAATAGGCCGTTGTTTGTGGGCTCAGCAAATCTTGCACCAATCTTTCCTCAAGTGTGCACCTCATGTCTGTCTTCTTCTTTTTTTTTTTTTGAGATGGAGTCTTGCTCTGTTGCCAGGCTGGAGGGCAGTGGCACAAACTCAGCTCACTGCAACCTCCGACTCCCGGGTTGAAGTGATTCTCCTGCCTCAGCCTCCCGAGTAGCTGAGATTACAGGTGCGCGCCACCACACCCAGCTAATTTTTGTATTTTTAGTAGAGATGGCGTTTCATCATGTTGGCCAGGATGGTCTCTATCTCCTCACCTCATGATCTGCCTGCCTCGGCCTCCCAAAGTGCTGCGATTACAGGCGTAAGCCACCATGCCTGGCCTCATGTCTGTTTTCTTTCTGCCCCAGACTTCTCTGATGTTGTGATAGACCTCTTGGCTCTAGCACAAGCACAGCCCAGGAGTTCAGGCTTAATGTCCCAGGAGGAGAAGCCACAACCACTGGAAACAGGAGCCCGTTGATAAAAATTCAACCTCCTGTCCTTCAGGTGGATAATTCTGGGAGACATTCTTAAACTTCCAGGGAGGGCCTGGACACATTGAGCCCCCATGGCCCGCAGCAACAAACTTGGCAATGTACCGTTTGTACTGACTTTTCCTGCTTTCCTGACTCACCCTCTCTGTTCCCTAACACCTGCTCTTTAGAATGACATCTAAAATAAACTATTGCACACAAGTCCTTATTTCAAGCTCTGCTTTTAGAGAAAACCAAATTAAGAAAATTGGTACTAGGAGTGACAGTAGAAAGAAGGGGACCTCCCCCACAACTCCGTCCAATTGAGTTTCTGGAATGTATTGATCACCAGTCAGAAGCCGACAAGGATTCCATTGCTGGTGGTAAATAGGGGGCTTAGCAACCCTGGCCTGGTGTGCAATGGCATCACATGGACACTCTTACCTGTGGTTGATTGAAATGATAGTATGAGGGGAAGAGAAAATACTGAACTATGAAGTAGCTCTAGATGTGAACAGTGTGGGAGCTGTAGTACTTATATATGACTGTGGAGTTAGCTGGGTTTTGTTAGCTGCTTTGGGAAGCCTTGAAGGAAAAAAAAAAACGGCAGACTCTGAGCACAATGGCTCACGCCTGTAATCCCAGCACTTTGGGAGGCCGAGGCGGGCAGATCACTTGAGGCTAGGAGTCCGAGACCAGCCTGACCAACATGGTGACACCCCATCTCTACTAAAAATACAAAAATTAGCTGGGTGTGGTGGCAGGTACCTGTAATCCCAGCTACTCAGCAGGCCAAGGCACAAAAATCACTTGCGCCTGGGAGGTGGAGGTTGCAGTGAGCTGCGATCGGGCCACTGCACTCCAGCCTGGGTGACAGAGGGAAACTCTGTCTAAAAAAAAAAAAAAAAAATGAAGAGGAGATAAGAAAAAAAATGGCAAAGTCAGGGAGCCAACTATCAATTCGGGACATACGGCAAAAGCCAGAAGACCTCCAAAGCAACAATTAGAGACCCTCATCTTCTGCAGCAATAAGGCAGACATTGCTGAGAATAAGACCCAGATTCTAACTGTAAGAGTTGCATTGCTGCAAGACTGATAGAATATGA
>PVKP010017208.1:0-46610 GCA_004027715.1 Plecturocebus donacophilus
CTTTACATGTGTGGTTGCCTGCCTCAGTCTCCCAAGTAGCTGAGATTAAAGGCACCTGCCGCCATGCCCGGCTAATTTTTGTATTTTTAGTAGAGGCAGAATTTCACTATGTTGGTCAGGGTGGTCTCGAACTCCTGACCTCAGGTGATCCACCTGCCTCGGCCTCCCAAAGTCCTGAGATTACCAGCAGCCACTGCGCCTGGCCCATCTCTTTCTTTCTCTCTCTCTCTCTCTCTCTCTTTTTTTTGGACAAAGTCTCACTCTTTCAGCCAGGCTGGAGTGCAGTGGCAACGTCATGGCTCACTGCAACCTTGACCTCCTGGGCTCAAGTGATTCTCCCGCCTTGGCCTTCTGAGTAGCTGGGACTATAGGTGTGTGCCACCACATCCAGCTAACTTTTAAAAAGTTTTTGTAGACATAGAGTTTGGCCATGTTTCCCAGGCTGGTCTTGAACTCCTGGGCTCAAGCAGTCTGCCCACCTTGACCTCCCAAAATGCTTGGATTACAGGTGTGAGCCACTGCATCGGGCCGAAAACCATCTCTTAATGGATAAACTAACTTCAACACTCATTCGAAGAAGAAGGCATTTAGAAGTTATTTCGGTTTTAAATGCTTATTTTTCCCACCACAATGTATAAATAGAAAGAGAAAAAGCTTGAAATCGTTGTCTGTCTGGGCAGAATGCCACTTACTTCACTGCCTGGAAGCCCTGTGCCGTAGGTTGAATGGTGATCCCCTACAAAATGTTGTCAGCTTGGAATTTGTGAGTGCATCCTTATTTGGAAAAAGGGTCTGTGCAAATGTAATTAACTTAAGGATCTTGAGATGAGATCATCCTGGATTATCTGGGAGTCCCAAGTCCAAATGACAAGTGTCTTTATAAAAATAAAGGGAGACACAGGCAGAAGACGGACACCCAAGAAAGCCACATGAATGAAGTCAGAGGCAGGGACTGGGGTGGCACAACTGCCACTAGAAACTGGATGAGGCAAGGCAGGGTGTCCCCCGCGCCCGCTGAGGGAACACAGCCCCACCAGGACTTTGATTTGGGGCTTTTGGCCTCCAGAACTGTAAGAGAGTAAATTCCCATTGTTGTAAGCCACAGAAGATTTCTTTGTCTTTTTCTTTTTGTTTTTTTTGAGATGGAGTCTTTGCTCTTTTGCCTGGGCTGGAGTACAATGGCGTGACCTTGACTCACTGCAATCTCCGCCTCCCAGGTTCAAACAATTCTCCTTCCGCAGCCTCCCGAGTAGCTGGGATAATAGACGTACATCACCACACCCAGTTAATTTTTGTATTTTTAGTAGACATGAGGTTTCGCCATGTTGGCCAGGCTGGTCTTGAACTCCTGGCCTCAGGTGATCCACCCGCCTCGGCCTCCCAAAGTGCTGGGATTACAGGTGTGAGTCACCACACCCAGCCCACAGCAGACTTCTTACAGCAGATCTAGGTCATGAGTACGCCTTGTCTTTACTCATTGTCCATCCTTGTCAGCCCTCTGGTCCCCTGGTCGTGTTGGAAATGGTGAATAGATTACCTGCTTATCATTCTAGAGAGACCTTTTCATTAAAAAAAAAAAAGGTAGCTATTTTAGAAATGCATGTCCTCCAATGCATTTCAGTTCCTCAAATTTGCCTGTTCAATGATTTTTTTCTATTAAATTTCTGAATCTCAGTTTTTTTCTCTTATTTCCTCTCTGTGCACTTCCCACATTCTGTGGCACTCTGACTTTTGACCCCTGGAGAGCTCCCTAAACAGCAGAGGTGATGGGAGGAGACAGGTACTGTTCTTCCATCTGCCCAGCTACCCAGGGGCACTGTTTTACCCACAATCCCAGGACTGGCCTCTTCGTCCATATTTCACGCTTCTTCTAAAACTCAAGTGAGCACTGTACTATTTTCTTGAACGTTCTCACCGTGCAGGGGGCTGGGGTCCCTCTCCTAAGAAGCTAAGCAGCACTTCTTCATGCTGATGCCTGTGGATCTGGAGGGAACACTTCCTGTATCACCACTGGGATGGATTTCCTATGTATCTCACACGGTTCAGCCGGGTTTTGCATGCTTGTCATTTCAACAAAGATCACAGATAGAGCAGAGATGGCCATTTAACCTCAGCCTGATGGGGGAGAGGTAACGCAGACGAGGTGGAAAACCAGAGTACAAGAGACAAGGAGGAGGGGAAACTTGACGGTGTGTTTCAGTCACTGATCTACTTCATTCTACAGGAAGCACCAGCCTGGCCCTGGCCAGTTATGTGTCAATTAATGTCCTTTGTTTTTCTTTTTGTAGAGACGGGGTCTGGGTGTGTTGCCCAGGTGGGTCTCAAACTCCTGGGCTCAAGTGATTCTCCCACCTCAGCCTCCCAAAGTGCTGGGATTACAGGCATCAGCTCCTACACCCAGCCAATGCTTTTTTTTTTTTTTTTAATTACAGTAATTTGTGATAAATTTCTGTAACTTGTGATTGAAAGAGCCCTGACTCTGAGCTGAAGTTGCCAAGGACATTCTGATTGCTCAATTTTTTTGCCAATTAAATTTTGTCCTTATTACTAGGAAGCAACAAAGCCAGGAGTAGCACCTGAGTCTTAGGACTTCTGGTCCCATGTTCTTGCCACTAGAAATAGAGCACATTTCAGTTCATCTCAAATACTAGAGGCAAGTCACAACGAAGATGTGATCAAAAAGCTTTGTATCACATAGTAAATGACAAACTAAAAAAATTCAATTAAAAATGGACATTTAAGTCTTTGACCCATCTGGAGTTATTTTTGTATATGGCTCAATTTCATTCTTTTATATGTGAATCCAGTTTTCAC
The DNA here is from genome assembly GCA_004027715.1 of Plecturocebus donacophilus. Lineage (NCBI taxonomy): Eukaryota > Metazoa > Chordata > Mammalia > Primates > Pitheciidae > Plecturocebus > Plecturocebus donacophilus. The sequence continues at coordinate 2,815 of PVKP010017208.1, forward strand.
AATACCATTTATTGAGGAAATATCTTTTTCCCATTGTGTGTTCTGGGCAGCCTTGTCAAAGATTAGTTGATCACATATGTGCAGCTTTCTTTTTGGGCTATTCTGTTCCATTGGTCTATGTGTGTATTTCTTTTGTTTTTTTTTTTGTTTTTTTTTGAAATAGAGTCCCACTCTGTTGCCCAGGCTGGAGTGTAGTGGCTCACTTCCAGCTCACTGCAACTTCCCAGGTTCAAGCAGTTCTCCTGCCTCAGCCTCCTGAGTAGCTGGGATTACAAGCACATGCCACCATATCCTGGCTAATTTTCATATTTTTAGCAGAAATGGGGTTTCACCATGTTGGTCAGGCTGGTCTTGAACTCCTGACCTCAAGTGATTCACCCACTTCGGCCTTCCAAAGTGCTGGGATTATAGGTGTGAGCCGCTGCTGGCCTATGTGCCTATTTTTCTGCCCTTGCCATACCATTATGATTACTATAGCTTTGTAATATAGACGGAAATCAGGAAGTGCAATGCCTCCAATTTTGGTTTTCCTGCTCAAGTTTGCTTTGGTTATTGCAGGGCTTTTTAACTTCCAGGTGCTTATTGGCCACGAAAACAGGAGACCTTGGAGAGGCAGCTAGAAATGTGAGTCTGGAGTTCAAGAGAGATGCAAATTTGAGCATGGTCAGAATACAAGTGGCCACGTCAAACCACAGGATTGGATCTGATTACCAAGTGTGGAGAACAGGGCCAAGGGCTGAGTCCAGGACATTCTAGTATCATTAGAGAAGGAATCAGCAAAGGAGACTCTATTCATAGTCTCCTGGGGTTGCCATAATAAAATGCCACAAAGTGGGTGGCTTCAAACAACACGTATCTCTCGTCTCACAAGCCTGGAGGCTAGAATCTGAACTCAGGACCAATAGGGTTGGTTGCTCTTCAGAGCTGCAAGGGGATCTGCTTATCTTCCCTGCTCCTTAGCATCTCAGGAGGCACCTCTGCTAGGATCTGGCCCTCAGCCTGAATGGGCACCCCCGACAGAGAGCCCGGTGTCTCCTGGGAACATGAGCTTAGAGACCAAAGTAACTAGGCACCCTGGAGTACATGATCATAAAACAAAAGCCAAAAAGTGGAACAACATACACCATCTAAAGGAGAATTATTGGAACAGGCTGACTAGGACTTTAAAATACTTATTATTTGCATTTATTTTAATAGAAAAGGAAGAGATTGATATGTAAAATTGGCACAATAAGTCATTAATAATATTTTATTTTTGAGACAGAGTCTTGCTCCGTCGCCCAGGCTGGAGTGCAGTGACGCAATCTCAGCTCACTGCAACCTCTGCCTCCTGGATTCAAGCAGTTACCTTGCCTCAGCCTCCCAAGTAGCTGAGATTACAGGTGTCCACCACCATGCCCAGCCATTATTTTTAGAGAACTAAGTAGAACTTTTTTTTTGAGACAGTCTTACTTTGTCGCCCAGGCTGGCGTGCAGTGGTGTGATCGTGGCTCACTGAAAACTCTACCTCCCAGTTTCAGGCAGTTCTCTGCCTCAGTTTCCCAAGTAGCTGGGACTACAGGTGCACGCCATGCTGGGCTAATTTTTGTATTTTTAGTAGGGACAGGGTTTTACCATCTTGGCCAGGCTGGTCTCGAACTCCTGACCTCGGCCTCCCAAAGTGCTGGGATTACAGGTGTGAGCCACGGTGCCCAGCCAGAACTAAGTAGCACTATTAAGCATGAATGCATCTAGTTGAAATAAAGGACTCAGTAGACGCAGTGTAAGGGTTTGGTGTCAGTCAAGCTGCAGTGGTGGGCATGGGGGAAGGGGCCCCCACACGGCAGCTGCGGGCAGCTCCCCTGGACTCCTCCGCTGCTGTGGTGGCAGCCACCAGGCAGGTGACCTCTGCTGTCTATCATAAAACCTCGGCATCTTCCACAGGAGCCAGAAATCTGCTCTTCTGGCTTTTGTTGTTGCTGTTGTTTTGTTTGTTTTAATGTGAATTCTCCACAATTTTAAATGTTGGCTCAATTATTAAAGAAAAAACTGAACCAAGCAAACAAGGCACTTCCGAGGGCCAGCGTCCCGGGTGGACTGCTGGTGTGCAAACTCCTCTGCTCACCATTCTGTCGGGACGTTCTGGTGAGCCCTGTTGATTCATGATACCTGAGCTGCTCAGAGTCCACTTGATAATGATTTTTCATACTGAGGATCAAATAGCATGAATTAAACCGAATGTGGCATTGGTTACCCAGCTAACGCACCATAGACTACCACCACTGAACACCTTATATGTGATGGAGGCTTTACATGCCTTATTTCTTCTGATCCCACAACAACTCTCCAAGAGATCTGTCCCATTTATTGTGAGCAGAGGCTCAGGGAGACGGAAATCAGAGCTGCACAGCTGTGTGCAGTGACACTGGGTCCTGCATAAAGGACAGACATGCTGAGACACAATGGCCTTGGCCCTGGAGGTCACAGCAGAACCTGGCACTCCCACCCTCGGAGTCCCCAGTGAATCAACCACATATGACAGTTTTCTATCTCAGGCCTCAGGTGTGAGTCCAGATGGTTTGAAATGCTCACTTCCTACCCTGTAAAAAAAACTGTAAAAGTCATTAAGACATTTCTAGGTCCAAGTGCAGTGGCTCACACCTGTAATATCAGCACTTTGGGAGGCTGGGGCAGGCAGATCATCCGAGGTCAGGAGTTCGAGACCAGCCTGACCAACATGGAGAAATGTTGTTTCTACTAAAAATACAAAATTAGCCCTACATGGTGGCTCATGCTTGTAATCCCAGCTACTTGGGAGGCTGAGGCAGGCGAATTGCTTGAACCTGAGGGCGGAGGCTGCAGTGAGCCAAGACTGCGCCATTGCACTCCAGCCTGGCAACAAGAGTGAAACTCCGTCTCAAAAAAAAAAAGAAAAGAAAACTTTAGCTAGACGTGGTGATGCATACCTGCAGTCCCAGCTACTTAGGGGGCTGAGACGGGAGAACAGCTTAAGCCCAGGAGCTTGAGGGCTTCCAGGCCCTGCAGAGGAGGCTGCAGTGAGCTGTGATTGTGTCACTGCACTCCAGCCTCAGTGACAGAGTGGGACAGTCTCAAACTGAAAAAAAACAAAAGTGTTGTGCATGACATCCTGTCCCAACCTCAGGCGCAGCAGGACTTTTCAGTGTAGACAATGGGGTTGATAAAACAAACGTGTGGAAAGAGGGCAGAGTGGATAGTGATTTGAGGTGAAGACTTTAAAAAAATAAAAATACAAAATGCCCACTTCGAAAATGCAAATTCTGCAAAGGATACACCCTAGTGAAAGGGATCTGGCCCTCCTCCTCCACAGCCAGCCCCTGCCTGAGTCCGGGGACCCAGGCTGTGTCCCAGCCCTTGCCCTCACGGTCCGGTCCGCCTGCCAACGCACAGGGGACCCAGCACAGCTCAGAAACTGCACGTTGCCAGGAGAGAGGCACAGACGCGGTGGCAGAACTGGGGGAGGGGACAGAGAAGCTGGGTCTCATTTCTCACATAGAAAATGGGGTTTGTGGCTGGGCTCGGAGGCTCATGCTTGTAATCCCAGCACTTTGGGAGGCGGGGGCGGGCAGATCACCTGAGGTCAGCAGTTCAAGAGCAGCCTGGCCAACATGGCAAAACCCTGTCTCTATTAAAAATACAAAAAAAAAAAAAAAATGAGCCAGGCATGGTGGTGCACACCTGTAATCCCAACTACTTGGGAGGCTGAGGCAGGAGAATGGCTTGAACCTGGAAAGTGGAGGTTGCCATGAGCTGAGATCGTGCCACTGCACTCCAGGCTGGGTGACCGAGCAAGGCTCTGTCTCAAAGAAAAGAAAAGAGAAAAGAGAAGGGGGTTCGTGCCAGTGTCGTGTGACCCTGAAGGGTTGTGATAGCAGCCGCACCCCCAAACCTCTGCAGGAGAAGCTTCTATTTGCGGTCAGCAAATCTGTGAGCAACCCGGCGGGGGCCAGAGGAAGTGGCTTTCCAGGTAGAAACGCGACCGCATTCGTGGTTCAAGGAGGAACAAGGGCCTGGAGATGTCTCCATCCCAAGACTCTGGAGGGGTGACTGGGTGGCTGCGGTGTGGGGGAGAGGCGGCGGGGGCCGTCAGGACATGTGGGCTGGGGATCAGGGTCCGGAGCAGGCAGGCTCGCACTGACCCCGCCGGGGGCGCCCAGAGCTTACCACAAAGGCTGGAAGCAGCACGGCGGCTGCGCGAGGGGGCGCCCAGGGCCGGGGTGGGCGTTGCGCGCGGCCCCTCCCGGGAGCGGAAAGGAGGAATAAAAGCCACGTGGGAGGCTGCTGGGGGCCGCCATCATGGGGGGCGGGAGGAAGGTGGGGCCGTGGGAGGCGGGGCCGGGCCGCGTGGGTTCTGGGTCCTCTGGGTCCTCTGGGTCCTCTGGGTCCAGCCAGACCTGGCGGTGCAGCCGGAGCCCCAGTGAGAGGCGAAGGGGGCCTGTGAGGCAAGGGGGGCTTCCAGGCCCCGCGCATCTCAAGAAAACAGCCATGAAGCCTGGGACCGGAGCGGCTGAGCTCCCTCAGGGGCGAGCAGTGTCGCGCCCGGGAACAGAACTGCCTGCTCTGCCACGGGAGGGGGACAGGGACCCACCCTGGCCGAGGGACCCCACAGCGCCCTGGGGACCAGGAACTCGCCCCTGCTCCCAGCGGGAGGAAAGGACCGGAGCAACAGCCCTCCTGGGGACTCGAAGCTCGAATTGACTGGGCACTTACTGGAGAGAAACTGGCTTAAACTGAGAGACTGTTCAGACTGGAGCAAAGTGAAATGCTGTTATCCAGATGATACAAGTTCTGTTTCTTGGGGGACCCTGAAGAAGATTGGGACAATTATGAAAATAGAGACAAAGCCATATTTCCTTTGCACATTTTGGTTATCAGCTGTTGATACTGACATGCGGGCTGGGAGCGCTGGCTCACACCTGTAATCCCAGCACTTTGAGAGGCCGAGGCGGGCGGATCCATTTGAGGTTAGGAGTTCGAGACCAACCTGGCAACATGGTGAAACCACGTCTCTACTAAAAATACAAAAATTAGCTGGGTGTGGTGGCGGACGCCTTTAATCCCAGCTACATGGGAGGCTGAGGCAGGAGAATTGTTTGAACCGTAGAGGCGGAGGTTTCATGAGCCAAGATCATGCCACTGCACTCCAGCCTGGGCAACGGGGTAAGACTCCGTCTCAAAAAAAAAAAAAAAAAAAAAAAAAAAAATCGGGAAAAACGAAAAACCCCAAAAAATAAATTTTTTTTTTTTTTTAAAAAAAATGTTTACTTTCCATACCTTATTTCTTCTTTTTTTTTTTTTTTTTTGGTAAACAATATATTGTGGATATTCATTGAAGCCAACACTTTAATTTAATCAGTCCTTTGTGAATGGAGATTTACATGAGGCTTATGTTTTCCCTTTTACAAAGTAATTCTGCAGTGAACATCCTTGAATAGTGATCTTTGTAAGAATGTCTTCAGAATCAATCTCTAGAAGTGGAAATTGTGGGAACAAATGGTATTATGTATATTAACTTCTGAGGGGTACCTGGGCCATCTTTTGATACTGGTGAAGGTTTTGGGAAGTTATGAAGAGAAGCGATGGTGAAGGCCGGGTGCAGTGGCTCACATCTGTAATCTCAGCACTTTTGGAGGTCAACACAGGCAGATCACAAGGCCAGGAGATGGAGACCATCCCGGCCAACATGGTGAAACCCTGTCTCTACTAAAAATGCAAAAAATTAGCAGGGCATGGTGGTGCATTCCTGTAGTCGCAGCTACTCAGGAGTCTGAGGCAGGAGAATTGCTTGAACCCGGGAGGTGGGGTTGCAATGGGACAAGAACGCACCACTGCACTCCAGCCTGAGCGACAGAGTGAGACTCTGTTTAAAAAAAAAGAGAGAGAGAGAGAGAAGCAATGGTGGAGGGTCAGGCCTGGGGCTGCTGTGGGGGAGGAAGTATCCTCCCTTATTCAAAATGTTCCTCTTCAAGAACTGGAGCATTGTAAGTTAAAAGTCTAATGAATTATAAGTGGCATATTTACAGAGTTTATACATTTCTAAATCTTGAACTGGATTGTGATAGCAATATAGGACTTTTAATTAAATTACATTTATATTAAATTAAATTTCCTCAAAAAACCCAGCACAAAATGTTTCCATAGGGCTGAGATTGACAAGAGTCTTTGGCATAGAATCAATCAAAGAAAAAATAGGTAAGTTGGACATCATCAAAACCAAAACCTTTTGTGCTTCAAAGGATACTATGAAAGCAGTGACAAGAAATAACTGGGAGAAAATATTTGCAAATCCCACATCTGATACAGGGCTTGGATTTAAAATACGTATAAGTAGTTATTCCAACTCAATAATAAAAAGAAACCACATTTAAAAATGGGCAAAGGATCTGAATAGACATTTCCCCAGAGAAGATGTACAAATGGCCAACAGGCGTATGAGAAGATCCTCAACCTCAGGCATCCTCAGGGAAATGCAGACGAAAGCTGCTATGAGATACGCCTGCACAGTGACAAGGACAGCCAGAATAAAGACAGATCATAACGAGTGTTAGTGAGGATGGGAGAAATGGGAGCCCTCACACACTCTGGTGGGAATGCAAAATGCTGCAGTCACTTTGGAAAACAGTTTAGCGGTTCCTCCAAAGGCTACACATAGAGCTCCCATATGAAACAGAAGTTCCATTCCTGGGTATGCACCCAAGAGCAATGAAAACATACATCCACCCAAAAACTTGTGCATAAAGGTTCATAGCGGCATTCTCAATAAGAGCCTAAAAGTGGACACAATCCAAATGATCAGCAACTGATGAGTGGATTAATACCATGTGGTCTCTTCATGTAACACAGTATTATTTTGCCATAACAAGGACTGGAGTAGTGTGACAGGTCGCAACCTGGATGAACCTTGAACAGATTATGCTAAGTAAAAGAAGTACAAAGATCACATACTGTACCATTCCATTTATATGTATGTCCAGAACAGGAAAATCTATAGCGAGAAAGTGGATTAGTGGTTGCCTAGATGTGGGGATAATGAGAGGAGGATGAGGGAGTGAGGGCTAAAAGGGTCTAGGTTTCTTTGAGGGGTGACGGAGATGTTTTAAAATTGGTTGTGGTGAAGATTGCACAGCTCTATGATATGCTAAAAGCCATTGAATCATACACTTCAAATGGATGAATTGCATGATACATGACTTATATCTCAATAAAGCTGTTCCCAAATAGGCTTTTTTGTTTATTTTATTTTATTTTGAGACGGAGTCTCGCTCTGTCGCCCGGGCTGGAGTGCAGTGGTATAATCTCAACGCACTGCAACCTCTGCCTCCCGGGTTCAACCGATTCTCCTGCCTCAGCCTCCAAGTAGCTGGGATTATAGGCACCCACCACCACGTCTGGCTAATTTTTGTATTTTTAGTAGAGACGGGGTTTCACCATGTTGGCCAGGCTGGTCTCGAACTCCTGACCTCAGATGATCTGCCCACTTTGGCCTCCTAAACTGCTGGAATTACAGGCATGTGCCACCACTTCCAGCCCAAATAGTCTTTTGATTGGGACCTAATCATAATACAATGGAAAAAGGAGAATTTGGGGTCGCTGTTTCCAGAAGCCCCCGATTCGCACCAGGATTGTTGCTGTCCAGCTTCTCAGCTCTGAGATCTTAAATGTCCCAGATATTAGGTTGTTGCTGATTCTCCTCCGCCAGCACAGCTCCTTTCCATTCCACACAGCAAATGCCAGCCCCGCCAGACCAATTGTCCCAGAGGAGGTGGGGGACATCTTAGCCTTCTAAATCAAATGGAAAATTTCCTGCCTTCCTGTTGTCATTTCCTGCCGGGGACTACGTGCAGCAGGGATGACAAAGGCCACTCCCTTTGCATTCCTCTGGACTGCGTGCTTGGAGAACAGAGGAGCGTGCACGCCGGCGGAGGGAGGTGTGCAACCATGACGTCAAGTCAGGGACACAGTCATCTGGCCACTGTTCTAATAACACGCATCCCTGGCCATACCCCCAGGGACCCCATGGTTTGGGTTGTTTTCCTTCTAAAGAGACGCAGATCTGCTTTTGAAAACTGTGCTTTGTCAGTGATGAACTTGAGCAACGCAAAGAAAGGACCTAGTGAACATTTAAATTCGACTTATTTCCTGTTAGGCTATCTTGGAATGTTTGTAGAACACTTAAGCATTTAAAGAAATACAGTTACATGCAGCCTGTGTGTGCTGCTTTTACATTGTGTTATTGCTTCAGTATTCCAATCTGATGCAACAGGATGGTCCTTTCCTTGTCCTTTTATATCCTTCCTTCCTTCCTTTCTCTTTCTTTCCTTCTTTCCTTCCTTCCTTCCTTCCTTCCTTCCTTCCTTCCTTCCTTTCTTTCTTTCTTTCTTTCTTTCTTTCTTTCTTTCTTTCTTTCTTCTTTCTTTCTCTTTCTTTCTTCTTTCTCTTTCTTCTTTCTTTCTTTTCTCTCTCTCTATTTCTTTCTTTCTTTATTTTTTGAGCTGGAGTTTCACTCTTGTTGTCCAAGTTGGAATGCAATGGTGTGATCTCAGCTCACTGCAACCTCTGCCTACGGGGTTCAAGCCATTCTCCTGCCTCAGCCTCGCAGTAGCTGGGAATCCAGGTGCCCGCCACCACACCCGGCTAATTTTTGTATTTTTAGTGGAGATGGGGTCTCGCCATGTCGGCCACACTGGTTTCAAACTCCTGACCTCAGGTGATCCAGCTGCCTCGGCCTCCCAAAGTGCTGGGATTGCAGGGCCAGCCGCCCCGCCCAGCCTGCCCTTGCCATTTTCCGTGGTCCTAAAGCGTTTCCAGGCACTCCGGAATCTGTTCCCTCTGTTTGCGTGGTTTCCTTCCCAGTGCTACATCGTGCGCAGTTGCAGCTGCTGTGCATTTATTTGTACATATTCGTTTTTTTCCTTGAAATTATTTTCTTGTAGTGCATTCCCAAAAGCGGGATTCTTGGGCCAAACAGGTCCACAGCTCTTGTACATACTGTCTGCTCTTTCTCAAGAAAGAAAGAAAGAAGAAACCTCCACATACGTGTGTGCTTATTTCCTGAAAGTCCTGCCAGTATTGTGCTTTATTCTTTAAAATAAAAAAAAAAATTGTGCTAGCTTAATAGACAAGAGATTGTTTTAAGTGGCATTTCTGTCATTGCTGGGGGTTTGAAATACACCAACTTGGCATGGTCCCAGATGTCCACAGGTCTGTGTGAGGATGCCAGCGTGAAAGAATGCAGCAAGCCACACCCAGAGGAGAATAAAGGGGTCAACGAGGAGGCAGCCAGCCAGTGGCGGCTGCATTTCCCGACAGCATGAGACTCACTGCCCGGGGGCTGGGACCTCACGCGTGAGACACACCTGACGTCCAGTGAATGCGGACTCCACGTACTTGGTCCCTGAGGGGAGACGCCAATAATTTTTCTATTAGTCTGGGCGTATAAACAGTAAGATCCTCCTTACCTTCTGGAAGGAGGCTGAGGGTGGAAGGCTCAGCTTGGATTTCACGGAAGACTGGATTTCGATGGGCTCTGCTGGTCTGCAGGGGCACTCTGGGAAGCGAGCAGGGACTGGGAGCTTGGCTCTGCCCCTCCGTCTCCCACTCAGGATGTGTGCTGGGGCTAAGCCCCTTCTACCTCCAGCAACGTCGCCCCTACAGCTACCTCCCACCCAGACACAGGCCAGCTGCCTGAGTTCCAGGAGGTCTGTGCAGAGGGAGGGTTTAAGCCACAGGATTCCCAGCTGGGCACCCCCAGACAGGAGGTGGCCTCACTTCTGTGCACGTTTTTGATGGCGGAGATTCTCAGGGCCAGCTGAAGGTGATCCCGACTGGAGAGCCACAGATTCTCTCTGTGGATCCACAGGCCACAGGCCACAGGCCACAGATCACCGATCACCTCCAAGCCTTCAGACCTGCTATTTCTCTGCCTGGGTGCCTCCTCCATCTCACTCCTCTTGTTAAAACCTCTAATTTCAACATGAGCTTTTGCAGGAAGCTCACTCCTGACCTCCCCTTTTGGGTTAGGAGCTGCCTTCTGGGCTCCTGTGGCACCCCTCTCTTCCCCTTCCTTGCGCCTGTCGTGCTAGATCATGGTGACTGGAACCATCTCTGACCCATCTTGGCATCCACCTTAGTACAGTGCCAGGAGCACGACTTGGTTTGTGGAAAGAATGGATGAATATGTCACAGAATGAAAGGGTGAATTAATTAACCCTGAGCCTTAGAGTGGCCACCAGGGCCTGTGGTTTGTAGCAATCCCGAGTTGAACCAGATCTTTGAGAAATCTCTAAGACACAAGAGCCATCAGGCTCTCTTTGCTCCAGAACCACACGCGGAGATGGCGGAGACGGACTCCCAAGTGGGGAGAAGGGAGGTGGTCTGGGACCTGGCAGGCAACCAGCTCTACAGTTATCTTTCAGCTTTAGTAAAATTGGAATCATTCCTTCCTAACATACGTCAGGCTTTAGTTGTGTATTCTTGCAACCTCACATCCTCTTACGGAATGAGGCTAGAAAATAAGAAATAAACAAAAATGGTCAATCAAATCTTTGTTGTGAGGAAGCAAATTTTTTTTTGTCTACGTTGGTCTAAAAAGACCTTACAGAATATCCCTGTATCACAAGGCAGTTTAGGGCCCCGATTCTTCTCATCACCACACTTCATTCAGTTGAATCCACCAACAGTAAGGAGCAGCTCCTCAATCCTGGACACAGTGAGAGCCAAGGGTGGGGTTTCTTGGGTTAGGGCTGGGTCCAGAAATTCTAATCTGAGACAATCGAAGGAAACGCAAAAGACAAAAGTGGTCCGAGCTGGGAACTGTGCTGAGAGCTATGTCTAAGAGCGAGAAGGGGAAGACAGAGGGTGGCCGTCTGCAGCTTGAATGCTTGACATGCAGCTGTCAAGCATTCAGTTAACAGGAGAGGAGAGGAAGGGGTGTGGGCACCGCTGCAGGGAGTCTTGTTTTGGCAGCGGCCGCCTCAGAATGGTCTCAGAAAAGCCAACTATGTCAGGAATGGAAAGAGCTTCCAGAAAGGAAGAGAACATGGCCATTTCCTGCAAGAACTTCCTCTAGCAGGAAGCAAGGACCGCAGACATGTAATCAGGCCAGGAGTCATGGTACCCAGAATGAACTGGTAAGAACAGATACGGTTTTCCCATCCACAACTACTTAAGTCTTTACAATGATGACATATACATTGACAATATCTTTCTATTTAGTAATTTGGATAAGATGTGTATTAGTCTTCATTCAAGCAGGAGTTTACTTATCATGCCTTTGATATTAAAGTTGGTTGCAAAAATCATTCTATGGATCTTAGTTTAATTTTCAAAATTTTAAAGTTGCACATACTTTGTGGAGAAGAGATAAATCAATAAACTAAAAATTCTTGCAGCAATGTTGTTTTGCCGAATTTATAATTATTTTGGCCAGTTTCAGATTCTTTAGAGGAATAGGTTAGGTGAGATAAATTATAAATTAATTTTATATTTAAAATATAAAAAATAAATAAAATGTTGCAGCTAGACAGAAACATAATAAAAAGACTTTATGTTTCTTAAGTCAGTGTTTTCTCAAACTGGGGTTCACAAGCATATTATGAAAAGCCTAAAAATTATTTCTCTGTAAATTCTTCAAGTTTGAGAAACACTAATACCATATTCTTATCATTCAAAGTCCATTCTTGGTTTTTTCTGAGCTTCAAAACTGACATATTAAAGCTTTATTTCATATTTTGTAATATTTGCTTGGCATTATATAAACTCTCTGGTTGTTAAATATTTACTTCTATTTTTCTTTTTCTTGAGGTGGAGTTTTGCTCTTGCCGCCCAGGCTGGAGTGCAATGGTGCAGTCTCAGCTCACTGCAACCTCCTCTCCCGGGTTCAAGCGATTCTCCTGCCTCAGTCTCCCAAGTAGCTGGGACTACAGGCACCTGCCACCACGCCTGGCTCATTTTGTGTTTTTATTAGGATGGAGTTTCTCCATGTTGGTCAGGCTGGTCGTGAACTCCCAACCTCAGGTGATCTGCCCGCCTCAGCCTCTCAAACAGCTGGGATTACAGGTGTGAGCCACCGCACCTGGCCTGTTTTTTATTTCTTAAAGCACTTTTGTTTTTCCACAGCAGGTCTTAACATTGGCCAAGAAGTTTTTTTTTTCTTCTATTTCCCTCCAGGATCATGGTTTTCTCCATTGTTATTAAAGATTCAAGTAGGAGTCGCATGAATCCCACACATAAAATTAAACATATTTCTCTTTTCCTTATTATAAGGATTTCTCTCTTATTTCCCTTTTCCTATTTATATTGTCACACAGCATTGCAGCTGCCTCACCTGAGCCGCAATAGACGCAGAAGACGTGGACACCCAGAGATTTTATTTGTTCGTGCTCTGAAACTCGCAGCAAATGGCATCATGCCCGTCTCCACTCCCCAATCCCTGTCCAAAGCCCACAGTCCTTAGTGTGACCTGACTCATTCATTTAACACTTCCTGAGCGCCTAACGTGTGCAGACGTGCTCTGATGGCTCTGGATTCACAGAGGAGAGAAGGACAAAGACATAAACGTGTCAGTGGTCGTGTTTCCCATTGTTGAGGTGATGGGATGAAGGGTGACTGAGGAGCCACGGCGGGAGGAGCCATCTGAGCTGGGACCAGGCGTTTGTGAGGCTGGACGCCATCAAGTCCAAGAAAGGGCTTCTTGGGGGCAGGAAATGGTGGGGAGGAGGGATTACATTTTCTACTAACTTCGAACTGAAATTTAGCATTTCCTTTCATCGTGAATGTGGGCAGCAAACCAGTGGTCTAGGAGCACTGGTGGTGTGACACTAACAGAAACCACAGATGTTTTCATATTATATGGCAGTTGTTGCCAATGTCTTGAAATGTTTACACATTTCACCACCGAGACACCATGGTACTTGTAGACCCTTTGCTAGATCTTGCTATTTAATGTGTTGAAAGAGGGCATCTATTACTATTTTTTAAGTGTTGTGATAACTGTATTTCAATGTCGTTGGTTGCCTTTGTCATCCTGTGTATTGAATTGATGCCTTTAAAGACATTACTCTGGCCAGGGCACCGTGGCTCACACCTGTAATCCCAGCACTTTGGGAGGTCGAAGCGGGAGGATCATGAAGTCAGGAGTTCGAGACCAGCCTGACCAACATGGTGAAACCCCATCTCTACTAAAAATACAAAATTAGCTGGCATGGTGGCGCATGCTGTAATCCCAGCTACTCGGGAGGCTGAGGCAGGAGAATCGCTTGAACCCAGGAGGCAGAGGCTGCAGTGAGCCGAGGCCACTGCACTCCAGCCTGGGCAACAGAGCAAGACTCCATCTCAAAAAAAAAAAAAAAAAAGACATTACTCTAAAAAAAGATCCACAAACCTCATTGAGTTGCAGAAGGGGCTGATGGCTCAAAAAAGACTGAGAAGCCCCGAGCCCAGCCCTTCCCTTGCGGCTGCCGCTGGCCCCCCCGCCTGGGGATCTGCTGCGGCCTGTGGCCTCACACATGCTGTTCCCTTCCCCTGTGTTGTCTGTTCCCTCCCCTCTGCCTGGTGTTCAATTTTGGTGGCTCCCATCACGCTCTGCATGGACATGAAGCATCACCAACTTTATGCTGCCTCCCTGGTGATGTTGCACAGGATATGTGTCCTAGGCAAGTGCTCAGTCTCTCCTCCCACTCCCGCCTCCCCTCAGCCCGCACTTGTCACACGGCATCGCAGGTGTCTCTTTGCTCGTCCACCTCCTTGAATGGTCTGTGAGCTGCTTGGCAGAGAGGATCCCTTTTCTCCATCCCTGATCCTCTGTGTGTGACATGCTTATGACAGGCACTCAACACAAGGACACGTAATGCAGAAAGAATAGATGGAGGGAAGGACGGGTGGATAGATGGATGGATAGACGGACGAATGGATGGACAGATGGACAGATGAACAGATGGATGGATGGGTGGACAGAGGAACAGATGGACAGATGAATAGGTGGATGATGGATGGATAGATGGACGAATGGATGGACAGATGGACAGATGAACAGATGGATGGATGGGTGGACAGAGGAACAGATGGACAGATGAATAGGTGGATGATGGATGGATAGACGGATGAATGGATGGACAGATGGACAGATGAACAGATGGATGGATGGGTGGACAGATGAACAGATGGACGGATGAATAGATGGATGATGGATGGATAGATGGAAGAACGGATGGACAGATGGACAGACGAACAGATGGATGGATGGGTGGACAGATGAACAGATGGATGGATGAATACGTGGATGAATGGATGGATGATGGATGAAAGATTCAGATGCAGGTGCTAAGTATTTCACATGTACAATCTATTCAGCGTTTCCCTGTTAGAAATAATATTTTTCTTCCAGCAAAGGTTGGTGGGAATCTTTGTGCTGATCACATGCACACTCTTCTCCCATAGCAGGATCTGAGGCAAACTTGGCAAGAAACACTGTCTCTGGATCCGGCCTCCCAGCCACCGCCCCAGGTCGAGCAGGTGGGCTGGTGGCCACAGGAACCACGGTCGCTGACCAGGGTATCTGATCCCCTCAGTCTGAAGGAAAGTGAGACCTCCGCACAAATGCCATGGATGGCACAGCATGGGAGGGAGCGGCCCAGTGAGAAGCATGGAGCACTCGCTCATTCCGGAGGAGGAGGAGCGGGACCCACGGGCAGACAAGCCTTTTCCACGGAACAAAAACCAACCATAGAAGAATCCAGTTGTATAAAGACTGGAAAAGGGCATCTGTTTCCGCCAGGGTACTTTCACAGCTGCCTCTGAAGATGGGTTTGAAAAACCAAATACAAAATAAAAATGGGAACTCCCATTTACTGAGAGCCTACCATGTGCTGTGAGACTTTCTATGCTATCCCCTGTCTCTGCTGTGAACGCTGGCAGTTATTATCACTATTTTACAGACTGGGTGATAGGCTCAGAGAAGTGACGTTGCCCGAGGCCACAGAGGTTTAAATAGCAGAGTCAGAATTTGAACCCAGGTCTTTCTGATCTCAGAGTCCAAGCTCTTTCATTTGCATTCAGTTAATCTTTAATGTATGAAAAACTTTCATCCTCTTGGGGGAGAAATCCACGTAGTAACTCTGAAATGAGACCATTTTTATGAGTATCAGGCGGGGACTTTCAAAAGTTCTTTTACCTCGACTGGGTAAAATAGTGTCCCCTTTGGGGGAGTTTGACCTGTGGGCTCTGCCACTGGGCGGGGCAGTCAGTTGCTTTCGGAGCAGCCCCTGAGCTGGACACAGGAGTATTACAGACAACAAGGACCTTGTGAAAGAGAAGGCCGTGACAAAAAGTCTCACTGCGATCCGGTGATTGCCTTTGCAGGGGAATTTCAGAGAGAAACGCCCTTCGGCCTCCGTGAGTGCGCTGTTTTCGGAAACCCTGAAGGGAATCACCTGTTGAGAGAGCAAGGAGCTCTTGCGTCTGTGGCCCCTGGGAGGCTGGCAGCAGCAGGTGTGTGTCAGCGGGAGGTGCAAGGCAGGCCTCCTCCACAGCCCCTCACGCCCCAAACAGCCACGCCTGTGCGGGACACCCTGCACTGCTTCCAGCTGGGACCTCACATCCTCCAGGCACTAAAGTATCTGGGACGCAGTCAGCTGCTTAGATGGGTCCCCAGGAAGGCTCGCTGCTCTGGAAAGGCCTGTTAGGCATGTGACCTGAGCTCCTTGAGGTTCAGGGGCTGGGTCTGACCGAAGCAGAGTTTTCCCTCCCCCGCTTATGAGGGATTTCCCACTTCTCCCTGGCGAGTGTCTGAGGGTAGTGACTGCCAGGCTGGGGGCCGCAGGTCCTGGAGGCCCGGGACGTGCACGCTTATGGGTGTTCATTTGCTGTCTTTCCCATAGTTGATTTCATTTAGGCATTGGATATGTATTTTCTGCCAAACTCTATCACACTTCAAGCTCCATAAAGGCAGGGACCATGACTGCTGTGTTAACTGTATACTCAGGGCCTGGCCTGTGGCTGGCCCTAGATGCCCAACGAACGCTGATTGAATGAGTGGCTCACATTATAGTTGGTCTTTCTGTTTAAAGAGAAAGAATGAGAGTGAGGGGATTGCCACTGTCTTCTGTGTACATGATGCTCCCTGGAGCTGACTCAGGCAGTGGTGCAAGTTCCAGTTTTAACTTTTGTGTCCAGAAACTCCTCACATCTCAACTCCTGGCTGGGGCTGGCATGGTCCCAAAGTCTTTAGGATCCTGTTTCCTTCAGGGTCATTCTAGGAAGAGGACCAGAGCCCTCCTGTTCATGAAGTCCAGGGCTCCCAGCTGTGGTCCCCAGATTGGACCCACCCACGGCCCTGCCTGTGCTCCTGTCACCTCTACTCAGGGTCAGGCGCTTCTCTGCCAGCTCCCAGCATTCCTTCCAGGACATGGCAGGTGTCTGGCTACTGTTTGCATGGAGTTTCGTCTCTCTCCTGGAGAAAAGGGCAGATATTCTGATGGCTGGGGCACAGCTGGGGCTGCGGATGCTTGCTAGAACCCAGCAGCACAGCAGAGGGGACAGATCCCTGGAATCCGAGTCTGGAGGCCAGGTCGTAGTCTTGACACTGATCCTCAGCTCACTAGAAAATGAAGGCACTGTGAGGCCGCCATGAGTCTCCAGACACCCACCTCTTGCGGACCAGGTGCCAAGGCTGTCACTGATTTGCAATGATTTTCCCGTATGTTAACTGGAAACTTAAAGGAAACATTAGCCACGAGGGTTGGGAGCTTAGATTAATATTTAGAAAGGATTTACAAAGAAAAGAACCCGGTTAATCCCAAGATAGAGGTCTTTTCATTTCTATTTGTGTAGTGGGTGGAGACAGAATCCCTGGCTAGGACGGTTCCCACATCTTCCCTGTAAAGCCCCTCTGCTGTGGCATTTTCTAACTTTACAGCCACGAAGCCAGCATGTGCTTCCCACGGCTTCGGCCCCCACTGCCGGAGAATGCATTCAGCGTTCTGACTCTGGTCCAATCTGACTCTGGGATTGCCAAGTGAGTGCCGACTTTAGCAAATAAAGCTTCAGGACAAAATGGAGAGGCAGCCATGACAGTGGTCTCAGATCACTCTACAGCATAAAAGATTAAGGCCTGGACTTCAGTGTGAGACTGGCTTTGAACTATTGTTTGGCAAACTAATTGGCTTCCTTAAGCCTCAGATTCCTTATCTGTTAAATGGAGATAAAAATGGTGTCTTTATGAGAGGGTTCTTGTGAGAATACGACAGCACTAAAGCTCTTAACCTAATCCCTAGCAAGCAGTAAGTGCTCAATGCATACTGGCTATTATTATTGTGCTTTAGCTATGGTTTGAATGTGTCCCCTGAAGTTCCTGTGTTGGAAACATAACCCTCAGCACAGTCGTGTTTAGAGGTGAGGCCTTTTGAGAGGTGATTAGGTCAAAAGGGTGCTGTATCATGGAGCACTTAATGCTTTTGTCTTGGGAGTGAGTCACCTTGAGAGTGGGTTGCTATAAAAGCGAGTCCCTCTCGCCCTCTCACTCTCATCTGCTCTTGCCCTTCTGCCTTGAGCCACAGCATGACGCAGCACAGAGGCCCTCGCGAGATGCCAGCGCCACGCTCTTGGACTTTCCAGCCTCCAGAACTATGAGCCACATACATTTCTGTTTCTTTTTTTTCAGAGCAGATGGGTAACATGCTGACGTTGTAACAAGATTCGAGTGTGGCACCTCTCACACATGCACGTGAACACCTAATGATCATGCTCATGCACTACAAAGTGATCAAGCCAAATACATTTCTGATAAATTACCTAGTCTCAAGTATTCTGTTATAGCAGCACAAAACAGAGACAGCATGATTCTGTCCCTCTATCCCTTGGTTGCTGCACAACAGGATGATCCCTTCACTACCCAGAGCCAATGTCTCCCTTTATTTCTTAGACATTAGTACCTTGAAAGTTTGGCATAATATCTCAGTCAGGGCCTTGGAAGACAGAAACATGAGATAATGAGGCTTTCAGAAACACTCCACCCCACCCACCCAGCTACGAAAAGGGTCTGTTTCCTGCTGCTGGAAATACATGCACTCCTCCTTGCCAGTGTACACACAAGCAGAGACCAAGTTAATATTGACTAGGGTTCCCCTACTTCCTCTCTTAAATGCCATCGCCTGAAACGGACAGAGGGCACCCCTGGAGTGACTCACAGCTGAGTAATTACATGGAGGCAACACATCCTGGATGTCTTCATTCACCCACCCTCTGGACTGGGAGCCGAGGGCAGCAGCAGTGAGGCCTCCTGGAGGGGCGGCACATACCCCTCTGGATCTAGCCCAGTGATGCTTTGCTGGGCTGTACCCCTCCCACCACATGCTATCATTCCATTCACCCTCTGAATGGCCTGGGCAAAAAGTGTCAGGCCAGGGGAGGAACCTTCTGCTGCTGGCTCCCTAAAGACCCTCTTATATAGGAAGCCACTGCCCGCAAGTTTAAAGTCCCAGTTTCCAGATAAGTATTAGTTTATACTTGTTTATCTATTTTTTCCTTAGAGTCTCTGGTTGGCTTTTTTTTTTTTTCCTCCAAAGGGCAAGAACTTGGATTTTTTTTTTTTTCTTTTTTCTTTCCCCAAACCCTCTGATGAAATCTTCAGGAGCATTCAACGAATAGATTGGCTGGTAATGATAAAATCAAATGCATCAATTCAAGCAACTGATATGTACTATAAATCTAAAAGCAATATATATTTTTAACCACCAACATCCTCAATGTCTGTAGGCCAAGCCGGTGGTGTTTGCAGGATTGGAACAGAAAGGCATAAGGGACCACTCTACATTTCAGACAAGTCACTTGAGCAAAACAGCAAAAATCAAGAGGTAGGCGCGACAGGAGAGGGGTTGGCAAAATCCAGACCAGCCTGCCCTTCTGCTTCCTCCGTGGCCTACAGGCTGAGCATCAGCTGCGGGGCTGGGCTTGGCTGAGGATTCTGAGGGGTCTCAGACCTGTGCTCCGGGCAGCAAGGGCAGACGGCCCCGTTCTCAAACTCACAAGTGTCAGTGTGTCTGAGACGTGCTGGAGGAGCGTGCGAACCTGCAGAATCCTGCCCCCAGCTCCCCAGAACCCCCCGCCCCGGATGTGCAGTGTCTGTGCTTGTCGTGGAGAATCACTTGAACCCGGGAGGCGGAAGTTGTTATAAGCTGAGATTGCGACACTGCACTCCAGCCTGGGCGACAGAGTGAGACTCTGTCTCAAAAAAAAGAAAAGATGTGTACGGTAAGATTATAATACTGCATTTCCTCTGCAGCTTTTCTTTTCTTTTTTTTCCAAAAATGATGTTCCCTTCAGTACCCAGAGCTGATGTCTCCCATTATTTCTTAGACATTAGTACCCTGAAAGTTTGGCATAAAATATCAGGGCCTCAGAAGACGGAAACATGAAATAACGAGGCTTTCACTGCGACCTCTGCCTCCTGGGTTCAAGCAATTCTCCTGCCTCAGCCTTCCGAGTAGCTGGGATTACAGGCACACGCCACCACGCCTGGCTAATTTTTGTATTTTTAGCAGATATGGGGTCTCACTATGTTGGCCAGGCTGATCTTGAAATCCTGACCTCAGATGATCTGCCCACCTCAGCCTTGCAAAGTGCTGGGATTACAGGTGTGAGCCACCGTGCCTGGCCTCCGCTGCCTCTGTTCTATGTTTAGATACACAAATCCTTGTCACTGTGTTATGACTGCCTACAGTCCTCAGCGTAGTGACCCACTGTGTAGGTTTGCAGCCTAGGATCAACAGGCCGTACCATACAGCCTCAGTATGTAGGAGGCTACAGCATCTAGGTTTGTGTAAGTCCATTCTGTGATGTTCACGCAATGACAAAACTCGCCCAATGAGTTGTTTCTCAGCACATATCCCCGTTGCTGTAAACAGTCACCATTACATGACTGTATTAGCTCTTCCTAACTCACTGTATACGCAGTGATTCCACATCCGTAGCCTGGAATTGGCCATGGTGAGAGTATTGACACCATGGAAATGGGCAAAGGTTATAATCCAGGGCTACCAGCCTGACAGTGGCTGTTAAACATTTACCGGCACACTGCAGGCAGCGGAGGGGAGAACCCAAAGGTTGAGCTGGAATGAGCTCCTCAGGTGGTTTAAATGCAGAAGCTCTGCCTGGAACAACACTGTGCAGTATAGACTCAGAGGTCCAGCCCCAGGTACCTCTGTTCTCTGGGTGTGTTAATGCATTTTCACACTGCTGATAAAGACATACCTGAGACTGAGCAATTTACAAAAGAAAGAGGTTTAACCAACTTACAGTTCCACGTGGCTGGGGAAGCCTCACAACCATGTTGGAAGGCAAGGAGGAGCAAGTCACATCTTACGTGGATGGCAGCAGGCAAAGAGAGGGAGAGGTTGTGGAGGGAACCTCCCCCTTATAGAACCATTACATCTCGTGAGTCTTATTCACTGTCATGAGAACAGCATGGGAAAGACCTGCCCCCATGATTCAATTACCTCCCAATGGGTCCCTCACACAACACGTGGGAGTTCAAGATGAGATCTGGGTGGGGACACAGCCAAACCATATCACTGGGAATGGAACTGAGATGCTGCCTCCATGGCTCTGTAAATGACCCCATGACCTCGAGCAAGTTACTTGCCCCGCTGTGCTTAGTTCCATCATGTGTAAGAGAGTGATGCACTCAGTACGTACCCCCATTGTGTGGTTGTGAGGATTGTTAAAGTCTCAGAACAGTGCCCACTATGTAAAAGGCTCTTGATAATTGTTACCTATTATTACGATCTGACAAAAGAAAGTTCATTTTGTCCGGCAGATCACCTTTTTACCTTTTATATCATTTTTTCTTATGAGAGTCCGGCATCGTCTTTGTAGAAAATTTAGAAAATAAAAATAAAGCCAGGAAAAAAAGCATCCATTTCTAGCACCCTGTGAATATTTTGGGGTGCCTTCAGCCTCTTCTAGTCTTTCTCTTGAACCTAAGAGATGTCATTCTTGATGCCCTCCTGGAAGGGAATGCTCTTGTTCGCTAACGTGTGAGGCTTCAGCAAGATTTCCTCTCCCACTCTAGGTGGGTGGTGAGTTCAGTTCTATTTAAGTCCATTACTCATGCTAAGACACTCTAGGACAGCTGGCTTTGTCACTATGATGAAAAGCCACTGGCAATGGGAATGGCATCTATAGTGTTGGCGTTCTATATTTACTTTCATTATCATTTAGAAGGATCCTTCTAATCCATTTATTAGACAAATATTTGTTGAACACAGAGTAGATACAAGGTATTGTGCTATGAGGGTTGTGGGGTTGTGAGGATAACAGCATGTCTTGTCCTTAATAATGAGCTTAGTCGAATTAGTATTGGGAATTACTATTTTGTAGGATAATAAATATTAAAAAAAACTAAACTATAAGTTGTCTTTTAAGGCCAGGCACGGTGGTGCACGCCTGTAATCCCAGCCACTAGGGAAACTGAGATGGGAGAATTGCTTGAACCAGGGAGGCGGAGGCTGCAGTGAGCCGAGATTGCACCACTGTGTCGCCTGGGTGACAAAGCAAGACTCCGTCTCAAGAAACAGACACACACACACACATATAAATGAGAAATGATTGTTGTTTTGGTGCCTAAGTTTTGGGATGGCTTATTCCGGGGTGTTTATCCACCCTTGCCCTGGACTGAGGCATTCTTCAGGATGGGTGACTTTCAGTACTAAAATCCTGACAGTCCTGGGCAAACTGGGATGGTGGTCACCCTAAGCTTCCATCCGTCTGCTGACTTCTCCAGTTCTGTTTCTGAGATATGTGTGTCTACCCCCACACTGGATATGAACAATCCTGAGACAGACGCAATGTAGCCCCCACACCCTGCACAACGTGGTGGTAATTACGTCTGCTGGCCAAATTTCACTGCACCCCCACTCTGTGAGCAACCTGTCTCAGCAGCTGATTCAGGAACTGAAACGTGGGGGTGGGAACCAGTGGGAACCCTCCCAGAGCCGCATCCAGACTGCTTTCAGGTTTTCCACCCCTGCCCAGATGCCCGTCTCAGGGCTGTTGCATCTGCGTGTCTGCCTGGAACACTCACACCCCAGCTCTTTTGACTTCAGTCCTCTTGTTTCCTGATGGTCTCTTTGCGAGAATGTGAGCCCCACAGGGACAGGAGAGGGCTCGAAGCCATACTGTTCAGCACTCAGTGCCTGCATGGCAGGAGGGGCTCACAACATGTTTTTTTTAATGCTGAAAGAATGAATGAGTTGGGGTGGTGCTCAGAGGTGATGCAGGCCCAACTCCCACCACAGCAGAAATGCCCTCCGTGTTAACCCTGGCAGGTGAGAACCTGTGGCTTAGTTGCCTGTAGCAGGGAGAGCTCACCATGTCATAGAGCAGCCTACTCCATTAGGTGCTCAAAAAGTGTTTCGATGTGACATGAAGAATCATCTCCCTGTGATCTTGGACGCCTGCTCTCCAGGTCTTCCACCGCCCCGGCTGCCTCCTGGAAGAGAGCTCTAACTTGCCATATCCTGTCCACTGGTGATGAGGCCCCAGACAGGTCTCTGGCCCTCTGGATCCAGGTATCTTTTTACACCCTGGAATGACTTATTTCAGGATGGTGAGGGCACCAGTATATCCTCAGGAATTCTGAAAATTTGTAAAAATTAAGGAAGAGTTCAGCTGGTGGCATGCTTTTTCTTTTTAAACTCATGATGGGAAAAGCTGAAGACAGTACCACTCCAAATCTAAATCTTATGCAATCTTATCCAAAGTAATTTGGATATATCGGGATCCACGTTCTGTGTCTCCGATCTCCTATTTAGAGACACCATAAAAGATCATCTCTGATCCCGGACTCCGCTCCACTGTTGCCACGTGATGGGCAGTGGTCCTATTTCTCCAGGTTAGAGCCTCCCAGGGTAGTGGCTCCATCTTTAGAGACCGTTCTGTCCTGTAGGCCCATCTGATTTATCTCCTCGGAGTAGGTGCAGGATGCCCAGGGGAGAGGAGCTGCAGAGAGGAGGCGGTGCAGCCCTGGGAATCTGGGGCAGGTGACTTCTTGTCCTGGCCCAGGAGGCCAGCCCTGTGTTCTCTGCGGGGTCACCCTCTGCAGAAGTATGCTCTCAAGGTGTGGCCTCAACAAAAAAAACAAACAGGATGAAGCCTCAAAGTTCAGCCCCATTGTGGCTGTTGCGTTTGTACCAGAGACTTTTGTCTGGGAGCTGGCAGGAGTCTTGAAGCCTGGTGTTGTTCTGCGTAGGCTGGTGAAATGACAGCGGGGACAGCTCAGCTCTGGACAAAAAATACTTCCCTTGACCCTGAGACATCATGCTTTACCCCCAAGTCCTTAACGAGGATGGAGAAAACCAGAGTGAATGCTGGAACTTCCCGGGACGTTCCCTTCCTCACTCGGTAGCCCCTGGCATCAGCCTCGGTCCTTTTCATTTTAATCAGCCTCATAAGCCAGCCTCTACCTTTCAAAGGAATCTGAGGAACCTTCCTGCCAAGTCCTACTGAGCTCCTGCGACACTCGAGGATGTGGGCCAGGCTCTTGTGTAGGTTAAGGAAGTCTGAGAAGAATAGAGATTATAGGAAACAGTCTACCTTTCTTTACAAGGCCTTGTTTTGCATCCCTGAAACCTCAGATTCAGCTCTCACAATGAAGTCCTGTTGTAGAAAGAGCTGGTCTTTTATCACCACTTAAAATCTAATTAATCCATATTGAAGCACAAAGATTTCTGTTGTATTTTAGGGTGAGGGGTCACAGAGCCCTCTTTGTCCATCCTTAGACTTATAATCATCAAGCATTGAGGATCTAATTTTACCAAGCAAATTGGAAGGTAACAGATCAAGTCCTTATCAGAAAGCCTAACTCACAGTTTTAACAGAGTCCTTCGTCCTTTACATGAAACATTATATTCAAGAAGAACAAAAACGCATTTCAGAGTGCCCAAAGAGTTAATGACCACAGCTTATATTCCAGGCAGCATAGAACCCAGATAGTCACATTATTGTCCACCGGAAAAGACAGCAGCTCCTATAGGGGTGGCAAAGTCCTAAGACTTGTCGCAATGGCTTTAATCTTTAGGATAGCGATGCAATTTGTTGGACTTTTATTATCTTTCCTGGGATGGATTTTATCCATTATTACAACTTATTTGCCACACTGGAAGAACCTCAACCTGGACTTAAATGAAATGGAAAACTGGACCATGGGACTCTGGCAAACCTGTGTCATCCAAGAGGAAGTGGGCATGCAGTGCAAGGACTTTGACTCCTTCCTGGCTTTGCCTGCTGAACTCAGGATCTCCAGGATCTTAATGTTTCTGTCAAATGGGCTGGGATTTCTGGGCCTGCTGGTGTCTGGGTTTGGCCTGGACTGTTTGAGAATTGGAGAGAGTCAGAGAGATCTCAAGAGGCGACTGCTAATCCTGGGAGGAATTCTGTCCTGGACCTCGGGAATCACAGCCCTGGTTCCTGTCTCTTGGGTTGCCCACACGACGGTTCAGGAGTTCTGGGATGAGACCGTCCCAGACATTGTCCCCAGGTGGGAGTTTGGGGAGGCCCTCTTTCTGGGCTGGTTTGCTGGACTTTCTCTTGTACTAGGAGGGTGTCTGCTCAACTGTGCAGCCTGCTCCAGCCACGCTCCCCTAGCTTCGGGCCACTATGCAGTGGTGCAAATGCAAACTCAGTGTCCTTACCTGGAAGATGGAACTGCAGATCCTCAAGTGTAAGACTTCGACAAGGCCGGAGATGTATCCTGTATCAACTGCGATGACAAAGAGGTCTCTGTTTTATAGCTAAATCTGTGATGCTCATGTTTTCTCATTCAGTAACCATTTTTCTACAATAGGTAGACCCACTGCCCCCTGAAATCTGGAGAATAACGAAGGAAAATCTTATGTCTAAAAGAAAATGATTATGGTAAGCATTACATAGGTAGAAGTGAGACGAGCTTAATTGATCTGGTTATTGAAATCACAATGGTGGTGGCTGTCCAATATAGTCAGTTTCAAGCTTTAATGTGTAAATTTCATATTAGAAAGCTTTTTCTGTTTGTTGTTGTTGTTGTTGTTAGCTAGAAATGATCATTAGTTTGTTTCCTAAAAAAAAAAACTCAGTCTGAAAACTTTTAAGTGTTCTACATTAGTAAGACCACATGCTAAGCCAACCCCAAAGTGTTATTTCCACAACAATGACTTTTTTCTTCTTCGAACAGAAGTGGTTTGTGTTTAGGATATTACCAGGCACTCAGTGCAACAAGAATTTATGAGGCTGAAAGGTTTTCAGAACTTTCTGATACTCTCAGATTTAAAATACTGACCAATCTCTTCTCTCATCCTTTTCCTCAAAACTTTCATATTAAAAAAAGAAAAACAATTCCAAAGATATTTTTCTTGATATCCAGAAATTCTCAGGTCATTTGAATGAAAACTTTCCTTTGTTCAATGAAAAATTACTAACCTGGGGATGTACACTTTAGTGGTGAATAAACAGAAATGCTGACTCCAACCTAGAGTCCTACTGCTTAATTTTTTCTTTCGCAAAGAAAACATATATAAGAAAAAAAAGTGTTTACGCACACGAGCATGAATGTGACAGAAAGGCATGCAGATAAATAAGCTAGATATGTAGTTCAGTATTGCTTCGTATGCCATGCGGTATATGTAGCCTGATGAATTTCTAAAACACAGGCCTGAGTTAAGGTGTAGAGAGATTTCTGGTAAGATTGATTTATTTGGTTAAGAAATACTTTCCTTAAACTTATTTTTAAAAAAAATAACAGTATTACCATAACACGCACATTTAAAATGTGAGAACTATGAAGAGATGAAAATCTGACAGGTGCAATTAGTGAGATACAAAGCAGGAGGAGTTGAACCAAAACCATCAGTTAAACATTTTGTATTCAGACTTCTTCATTCTTTGACTTGTTAGAAAGGTTGGGAATAACATGAAAGCCATTTTTACCTTAACCATGAAAGGAAGATTATTATCACTTAATTACATTTCAGTGACAAACTGCTTTCTGCAAAATCCAGCCCACAGGACACAAACATGATCTCGGCCACACCTTGGCATTACTGGTTTGCGACATTATTTCCCTATCCTTTTCTGAAACCCATTCAACATGGAAGCAAACAATAGCAACTCTGGCAAGAATCCTCCTATATACACAATGAAGAAATATTTCTGAGTTTCATAAGTTATAACACGAGTGTCACACTTCTTTTCACAGCAACCGAAGGGCAGGAGTTAGTTTGGCTAAAGCTCTCGGGACATTATAATGGCTTTAGTATTTAGAACTGTGGCTCAACTAGCTGGAGTTTCATTATCTTTGCTGGGATGGGTTTTATCCTGTCTTACAAACTACCTGCCACACTGGAAGAACCTCAACCTGGACTTAAATGAAATGGAAAACTGGACCATGGGACTCTGGCAAACCTGTGTCATCCAAGAGGAAGTGGGCATGCAGTGCAAGGACTTTGACTCCTTCCTGGCTTTGCCTGCTGAACTCAGGATCTCCAGGATCTTAATGTTTCTGTCAAATGGGCTGGGATTTCTGGGCCTGCTGGTGTCTGGGTTTGGCCTGGACTGTTTGAGAATTGGAGAGAGTCAGAGAGATCTCAAGAGGCGACTGCTAATCCTGGGAGGAATTCTGTCCTGGACCTCGGGAATCACAGCCTTGGTTCCTGTCTCTTGGGTTGCCCACACGACAGTTCAGGAGTTCTGGGATGAGACCGTCCCAGACATTGTCCCCAGGTGGGAGTTTGGGGAGGCCCTCTTTCTGGGCTGGTTTGCTGGACTTTCTCTTGTACTAGGAGGGTGTCTGCTCAACTGTGCAGCCTGCTCCAGCCACGCTCCCCTAGCTTCGGGCCACTATGCAGTGGCGCAAATGCAAGATGATCACCAGCAACTGGAGATGAGAAACACCAACCTGAAAAACTAAGCCAGAGACGACAAGCATCTGCTGTGCAGGAGGAGCCAGCTCAACGCTGGATTGGGTAGGATTTCCCACTATCATCATCTCACTATGCTTCTGATTTTCTAAAATGCATTGTTTCCTGTGGCTAGTAAACTATAATTTCTTTCTAGGACTGATGAACCACTTTTATCTTCTACTCTGAGACCAAAACCAATGAAGACTTAATAGTAATGACACCCATTACCGTGGAAGAGTTTTCTCAATTTTAAAGTAGTGACTGCATAGAAGTGGTAAATAAAGCATTAAATTAATCCTTATGTATCTCTGAAGGTATTACTCATATGGAGCTGAATCATTTTGGCATTCATGTACTTCTTTCAGGTGTTTAAGGCAACCTAGTGTGATAAAGCTGAGGTCTTGATGCATGTTTATTTAAAATGCATGACATCTTATTATATAAAATAATCATTGGCTCTTTAAAAGCTTTAAAAGATATAGACACATCTTCTGAGTCAGAGACCTCAGTGTCTCCATGAGCCTTTTTCAAAAGGCAGCCGCCTTCAATCACGCCTTCTTTACTATGTCAGAAGCAGGGGGGCGATCTTGTGTTTTGGATGGTTCATGTAGACTGGGCCGCACAAATGTGCTTCTGCATCCTGTGCTCTGTATTTGCTCTGGAAGCACTTCTGGCTTCCCTGGCTCTGCAGCCTAGGGGGCGCACGGCAGGCCAGGCCAGTGTGTGCGGGTGGAGACCCTCCTGGGACGACGGCCTCACCGTGCAGCGCACTGCCAGCACAGGCCGTGCGACGACAGAGCACATATTCGGGAACCCTTCATTTTATTTGCACAACGAAAATACTTCATCCTTTTTATCAGCAATATGCAGAGTTCCAACAAGAACTATTCATCACAAACTGCTGGCCTGGGGATTTTTTCATCAAATATTTTGTATTTGCTTGGTACGTGGCTCAAGGAAACTCTTGTATTTGTTCCAATCAGGGAAATAAACTGAACAATAAACGACACTGATATAGAGAGTTAGGCAATATGTATCTTTGTTTTTTGTTTTTTTTTTAAAAAACCCACTGAATTTTTTTCCACCCACAAACACATGGAAAGTGCAGAAACCAAAGTTAATCTATGTGATGTATTTGCATACGTTTACAAACAAAACAAATTAAGACAGAAACATGTTCAGAATTTAACCTGATTAAATATTTAGTTCCGTCCTGAGCTTTTGGTAGTTAATACAATATAGATAAAGCAATAGCAAAAAGAGTTAATTCATTTGATTTGCATGCTACAGAGATTCAGCTAAACTTTGTTCATTTGGCTAGCAATATTGTTTTTGTACCTGCAACACTTAAGATTCTGATATACAAAATTGTAATAATATACTGATAATTCAAACTTGAGAACTAAATATTACATTCTTTTTACCCTGTGCGAATAAATTCTACCTTTAAAAATAGTATTTATAATATTAAAATTCATATTTATCCATATGGTTTTGTGATCAAGTTATTAAAATGTTTTGTCACTGTGATCATCTGGGTTAGTACAAATATTACAAGATTATTAAAAGCTGCCTATAAATACATAACACTATTGTTGACTTTTAAAGTGTAGAAAAAGGATTATATTAAAATAAGTTCATCTCTCATGTTAGAAATGAGGAAATTTTGTAAAATACAACAACCAAAAGCATCTTGGTCACAACTGCTAACTACCAGCCTGAGACAGATTTTATTCTTTAATACTTGTCTGAAACTTTTTGTATTACAAAAAGTCAACAGCTAATCTGATGAAAGACTTATAAAGCTGTAAATATTCCAATATAGTCTCTTCTGTGTCAAATATTTAAAATGGCCAGAATCAAACTATATATTAAACAGAACATAAATAAGACTGTAAATAAATAAATGAAGAAAATAAAATTGTACGGAACAACTACACATAATTCTATAGACATTTTCGGGTCAAACTAAGACACTGGAAACAGCTCACCTTCATTTACCTCTATGTGAAATAAACTTCTGCCTTTCACATTTGACCTTGACAAGGGTGAACTGTGTTCTTTTTCTAGTTTTCTTTAGTCATCTAACAGAATGAACTGAGCAGCCTTAACAGGACTGTGTGCAGTCAATTCCCTAGGCTGGTTTTTGTTGAAAGTAGTGTCTGTCATGTCCAGTTATGTCTTCAGAGAAATCTGTATTAAGTGGTGGAACATTTAGGAAAAAATAGAGTTCTAGGCTCAGAAGTTGCTTAATTTGAACTTCGATTCCAATAACATGAACTTTCCAAAACATATATAATTGCTTTCAAGAAAATAAAAATTCTTGCTAGTGAACATTCTAACTTGGGAACACATCTTTTCTTTCTTTAAGAGGTCCATACCTTTAAGACAATTTTGCATTTCTTTAAAAAATCTATTTCATTTGCTATATTAGATGGCTAACCCAAAATTGTTTCTGAGTGATAAGTATGGTTTAAATGGCCTACATGCTATTTATTTTAAAAGCTTTGATGCTGTCAGAGCTACACTGAGGACCTGTTTTTTAAAGACGTGCCTGGGTTGGGTAAGCTGAAATTCTAAACTGGAAGACACATTAGTCAGTTTATATCTCTAAACCTGTTGATCCAAAATCATCTTTTTTATAAACAACTTAGCTTATTCTTCAGATTAATAATCCCCCCAGGCACATTCTTCCCTTTGCCTCCTTACCATAAATTATAGATCGAATCCCCTAAAAATGAGAGCTATGAGGTAATTTCTACTAAATGTTCGAAATCTGCTTGATAAACTCTTTTTTGTTTTTGGCAACTTTGATTCTATCAAGACATTGTTTCCTCTCTTCTTGGTTATACCAAATGAGTGCTGATGTGTTTCCCTCCACACCTCCAGCTCCCTCTGTCCTCAGAACACAGGGCCACCACTTGGCACCACACTTAGACTTAGGGCAAACCACTGGTGCAAGCCAGAAGTTCACATTTGAACACTTACTCAGTGAGGCTGAGTGAGAGAAAGCAGCTGCTCATTTGATGAGCTTACTTGCGTGTGTCTGCACGGCTGGTGTTCTTTCTTCTCCCTTCCCTCAGTGTCAGGAATCCCACGATCTTTAGTGTAGCCAAGAGTAGTGCGCCTTTGTATTCTTATATTCTTAAGAACATTGGTAGTTTATATTTTAGTTTTCTTTAGAAAAATACAAAAGTACAAACAGGAAATTGTTTTAAGAAAATCAGGTGTTCCTGCACAGGTGATGGCCATGAACGCACCACTCATTTTGAATGGACTTGGAACGCTGCACTCCAGCTAATGCTCACACTGCCCACCAAATGGAAAGCACTCCTCTCCTCGCTGGTGCACAGATGCCACGTGGCACTGCTGCCATCGGCGCAGCCTACTCACAGCAACACAAAGGAGAAGCAAAACTACCTGCTGAACCAAGTTCTTTCTCCAGTTGGCTCAAGGGTACACACGTGGGGTCCTGCCTGGATTCCATTTTTACAAAAGAAAGCCCACTGGCAATATGCACATACTGGGCAACATTTGTGTATCAGATTATCTCATTTTTCTTATCAATTTTTTTAAGCATATAAAAATTATACTCAAGGTATTTTACAAATTAATGTGTTGAAAATCTAATGTGAAATAAAAGTTCTTCAAGAGTTGACAGTCATATTACCAAAAACAAAACAAAACAAAAAACAAACACCAAAACAAAAAACAAACAGATCTTCAGTCTTTTACCCTCCCTAAGAAAGTGAACAGATGAAAAATAATTTCTTAAGCCATGTAATCACACATCATCAGCCGGCAGGGATGGGATGCTTATCTTTGCTCTGGTGAAGTAGGCAATCTTCTCCCTTGAGTTGAGGTGAGAAATAAATTGACTTACATATGATGCTAAAAATGATCTAGGACCATCAAAACAATCCCCATGACCTGCAGTGGCGGTGATGTCTCTACAAGCACACACAGAACCCAAGCCCATCATTTACTTTTGTGCAGGGAAAGCCCTGCTGGCTCCCCCACCATCTGGAGCCACAGGTGGAAGCCTGCACAGCATCCGAGGCCTGTGTAGTTTGAGCCCTGTTCTCCCAGGCAGGCTCAACAGCTGGCAACTCCGCATGCGCCACGGAGCTTGGGACTGACTTCTAAGGTTTGTGCCTCTATCAGTGCTTTTCTTCTTGCCTCGATGTCCCACTCCAAACTGCCACCTCTAGGTGCCTAAGGAACCTGCAGTCATGGGTTCTCTTACAATCGTCTCCTGCTAGTGCCCGCAGCTCCAGCACCTGCCCCGTACAAACTGAGGCTCCTCCCGCAATCTCTCACAGGTCCCTACCTATACCTTTAGTTAGCCCTTTCCACATGCACTGAATGACCTGGTTACCCACCTGTCCCCGCTACAGCCCAGAGCCCCACCCAAAAGAGCAGAACACACATGTTCTTAGCCTCCGCAACTCAGGGCCTGACACGGTGCAAAGCTTATGGGGCTGCTCAAGGAATGCCTGTAAAATGAGTGAACAAAACTCCAAAGACATCTGGGTTTTCTGTACCTCTGTATCCTGTGTGAAGATAGCCCAGTGAGATATGCTAAGAGCTACTAAGAGCTGGGGACACCCTGGGTTCTTGGGGGGAGTTAGGCTTTCATCAGTCTTTAACTCTACCAGTCACATGTATCACCTCAGGAAGGTACAAACGGGAAATTATATATTCAAGGTGGGGAACAGAGAATTTCTCTCTCAGATCCTAATAGTAACTTTCACTGCACTGAGGTGAATTCCTATAAAACCAGGCCACGTGAGGACAACGCAAAAGCTGTCCCGGATGGGCCGCTCACCTGAAGGACTGCACCTGCCGAGGCACCTTCTGGCTCTGCTCCCGGAGCCGACACACATCCTTGGAGACTCGCCTCATCAATTTCTCTGCATTCAAACCTTGCTCCTGCTCTTCTTTTGACTGTTCAGCCTGAAAAGCGGAATAAAAATGTAAGACAAACACGAAACACTGATTAGAAATCCCTGAACGTCCGACGAGGCTTGAAAGACTGTGACTAAAGCAGGAGGGGAAGCAAGGCAGCCAGTGGGCTGCTGTCGCTGCTATCACCCATCGGAGCCAACACCCACGTGCCCGACGCATGCTGAGTGGGAGCATATGTCGAGTTTGGGGCAAGTTCATTTTAATCACATTTTAGAAATCAAATTACACAGGTAATATGTGACAATTTTATTACATCTGAAAAACCTAAGAACTCTCAAAAATAAAACTGAAAATGACTCATAGCATTGTTTCCAAAAAATATCTACAGTTAATGAATGTTTTGGGCAAACACACTTTCAACCTCATATTTATCTTTTTGATGCTTTTTTCTAAATTAGCCAATGAAATAGCTGTTTATTAAAGTAGAATTTAATAAAAAATTCTAAAAAACTGCAGATATACCTGTATAGCTGAAATAAATTTTACAAATTGAACACACCCGTGTAACCGGCACCTGATAAAGGGGAGAGTACTCCTGTTTCCAAAAAGCCCCTGCTGGTGCCCTTCCAGCTCCTCCCCGAGGGTTCCTAGCATTCTCACTTGCAATGGCACAGGTTACCTGTGCCTCTTTTGTCCTTGGTATAGATGGAACAGTAAACAGATACTCTTTAGGGTCTGGCTTCTTTTGCTCAACATCATGCTCACGGGAACCATACATGCTCTTATATATAGTTGCAACTCACTTTCCTCATTGCTAAATAATATTCCACTGTGTGACTTTACTACAATTTATCATCTCTTAGTAATAATGAAAATTTGGATACTGTACATGATACATTTTAAAATAAAAATGGACTAGTAATACTATATTAAGAGTTGTCTTTTCATTTCATTCTTTCACTCATATTCATTTACTCATTCATTCACCCAATGAAAAATACTGTGGACTGCCTTCTAAGGAAAGGTGGTATAAACTGAGGAAGAGCAAACATTCAGGACATACAGCCTGGGGTCAAATTCCATTTCTACCACTTACTAGCAATGTAAATCTGGGCAAGTTGCTTGACCTCCTGGTGTCTTAGTTTCTCCATTTGTAAACTGGGAATAAGTATTTACTTCAAAGTTACAGAGTTTAAATGAGTAGATATATATGTAAAGTACTTAGAACAGCACCCAACACATCATTAAATATAATTATTTCAGTATTAAACTATTATTGTTGCTTTTTTTTTTTTTTTAACAATATGCCAGGCTCTGTACTAGGAGGTAGGGCTATGGTTGTGAATAAAACAGAGAAGCCCATGCTGGGAAGGCAAGGTGGGAAGATTGCTTAAGGCCAGGAGTTTGAGACCAGCCTGGGCAACGTAGGGAGACACTGTCTCCCTATTTTCATACTTTAATGAAAATTTTAAAAAAATTAGCTAGGCATGGTGGCATGTGCCTGTGGTCCCAACTACTCAGGAGGCTGAGGTGAAAGGATCACTTGAGCCTGGGAATTTGAGGCTGCCGTGAGCTATGATCACACCACTGCACTCCAGCCTGCATGACAGAGCAAGACCCCGTTTCAAAAAGCAAAACAAACAAAACACAGGTAAAGACCAGTGGCAGAGAAAAACAACAGCAAAGAATAGAAATTGTTTAATAATTATTGAGAATCAATAATATATTGTAAACATTTTCTCAGGTTAAACCTTCCTCATATAACATTAAAAAGCATGGTCCATTTATTAGAGCAGTTTTAGGTTCAAAGCAAAATTGGGTGGAAAGCAGAGTTCTCCTTCACTCCTTGTCCCCACTCATGCATAAGCTCTCCCTATCAGCATCCTCCACTGGAGTGGTACATCTGTTACAATCAGTGAACTTGTACTGATACTTCAGTATCTTTTTTTTTTCCTTTTCTTATTTCATTAGCTAAGATTTCTAGTGTGATATAGAAAAGAAGATGTGAGAGGGGACATTTTTACCCTGTTCCTAGACTTAGCAGGAAAGCATCTAGTTTTTCAGCATTAAGTATAATGGTTGTTGTAGAGTTTTGTAGATATTCCTTAAGGTCCCTTCTATTCCTAGTTTGCTGGGAGTTATTTTTAGTATAAGCAGGTGTTGATGTGATTGCTTATAATTGATTTTGAATGTTGAATCAGCCTTGCGCACCTGGGGTAAATCTCCCTTGGTCATGGTATGAAATTCTTTTTCTACATAGCTGGATATAATCTGCTGATATTTTGTTAAGGATTTCTGCATCTATGTTCACAAGAGATACGGGTCTATAGTTTCCTTGTCTTTGCTTGGTTTTGGTATTAAGATAATGCTGGCCTCACAGAATAAGTTGGGAATTATTCTCTTTGCTTCTGTTTGCCAAAAAAGACTGCAGAGAATTAATAAAGTTTTTTCCTTAAATGTTTGGTACAGGCCAGGCACGGTGGCTCATGTCTGTAATCCCAGAACTTTGGGAGACCGAGGAGGGCAGATCACCTGAGGTCCCGAGTTTGAGACCAGCCTGGCCAACCTGGTAAAACCCCATCTCTACTAAAAATACAAAAATTAGCCAGGTGTGGTGGTGGGCACCTGTAATTCCAGCTACTTGGCAGTCTGAGGTACAAGAATTTCTTGAACCTGGGAGGCAGAGGATGCAGTGAGCGGAGATCATACCACTGCCCTCCAGCCTTGGTAACAGCACAAGACTCTGCCTCAAAAAAAAAAAAAAAAAGTTTGGTAGAATCTATTAGTAAATCCATCTTTGCCTGGTGCTTTCTATTTGGGAAGGCTATTAATTATTGATTCAATTTCTTTAATAGATATAAGCCCATTCAGACTATTTCCTGGCAGACTGTATCTTTGAAGAAATTTATTCATTTTGTCTTGGTTATCAGCGTTGAGAGTACAGAATTGTTCACAGTCTTTCTTTATTATGCTTTTAATGTTCACAGGACCTGTAGTGATGTCTCCTTTTTCATTTCTGATGTAGTATAATTTGTGTTTTCTCCCTTTTTCCTTACCCTGGTTAGCAGTTTACCAATTTTATTGATCATTTGAAAGACCCAGCTTATTGATTGCCTGTTACCAATTTCATTCATTTTTGCTCTAAGGTTTATGATTTCTTTTCTTATCCTCAGTTTGGACTTCTTTTTCTAGTTTTCTAAGGTGCAAACTTAGATGACTGATTTTAGTTCTTCCTTCTTTTCTAGTATATGCAGTCAATGTTATAAATTTCTTTCTAAGCACAGCTTTTGCTGCATCCCACAATTTTTTTTCTTATAGTAGGAACAGCCTTTACTGGTTGTAATGAGAAGTAAAAGAGGAGAGGGAACATAGTTCCTGCTGCTGGGGCAATGTCCATAGACTTAGTGGCTGTCCTCCAAAAGTTATCCTACAAATTTTGATTAAGTTGTTTTTTCATTTAGTTCAAAATACCTTTTAATTTCTCTTAAGATTTCTCCTCGGATCCACCCGTTATTTAGAAGTGTGCTGTTTAATCTCCAAGTATTTTGCAATTTTCCAGCTACAATTGTCACTGATTTCTAGTTTTATTCCACTGTGGTAAAAGCAGACAGTGTAAATATACATCCTTATGGCCTGGGCTGTGGTCTGTATCTTGATG
The DNA here is from genome assembly GCA_004027715.1 of Plecturocebus donacophilus. Classification (NCBI taxonomy): domain Eukaryota; kingdom Metazoa; phylum Chordata; class Mammalia; order Primates; family Pitheciidae; genus Plecturocebus; species Plecturocebus donacophilus. The sequence goes on from PVKP010017208.1 coordinate 38,323, forward strand.
AATGTTCCAAGTGAACTTAAGAAGAGTGTGTCGTCTGTTGTCATAAAATGAAGTCGTCTATAGATGTCAATTATATCCAGTTAACTAATAGTGCTGTTGAGTTAATTATGTCTACTGATTTTCTGCCTGCTGGGTGTGTTTATTTCTGACAGAGGATAATAATGAATTCATCCACTTCTCCTTGTAGTTTTGTCAGTTTTTTTTTTTTGCTTCATATATATATGCTACTGTCAGTCATATAGATATTTAAGAATGGTTAAGAATATTTAAGAATTGTTGTTAAATATCTTTATTTCTAATTTTTTTTGTCTCATATATATTTGGTGCTGTTAGCCACATAGATATTTAAGAATTGTTATCCTGGCCAGGCACAGTGGCTCACTCCTGTAATCCCAGCACTTTGGGAGGCTGAGGCGGGCAGATCACCTGAGCCTGGAGTTCGAGACCAACCTGGGCAACATGGCAAAACCCCGTCTCTACTAAAAATACAAAAATTAGCTGGGTATGGTGGTGTGCATCTGTAATCCCAGATACTCAGGAGGTTGAGGAAGGAGAATTGCTTGAACCTGGGAAGTGGAGGGTGCAGTGAGCTGAGATGGTGCCACTGCACTCCAGGCTGGGTGACAGAGCGAGACTCCATCTCCAAAAAAAAAAAAAAAGAATTGTTATCTCTTGGACAATTACCCTCTTTATTATCTGTTATGTCATGCTCTCTTTTATTTTGTATCCTGGATAGTTTTCTTGGTCTGAAATCTGCTCCATCTGAAATTAATATAGCTACTCTCACTTTCTTTTGATTAGTATTACCATTGTATGTCTTTCTCTATCCATTTACTTTTAGTCTATATGTGTTTTATGTTTAAGGTGGGCTTCCTGTATAAAAAAGACAGTTCTTTTTTGATCAACTCTGACAAACTTTATTAATTAGTGTATTCAGGCCACTGATGTCTACAGTGATTAAAGAAATAGCTGGATTAATATCTATTATACTTGTTACTGTTTTCTACTCGCGGCCCTTGTTGTTTGTTCCTACGTTTGTCTTCTACTCTTTCACTATCTTTTGTGGTTTTAATTGTGGATTTTATATGACGTAATTTTCTTTCCTTTCTTAGCATGTCATTTATATTTCTCTCTTACTTTTTCTGGTGGTTGCTCTGGAGTATGTATTATACTATCCAAATCTACTTCCAAATAACATGATATCACTTCATGAATAATACAAGTACCTTATAATAACAAAACGTCCCTAAGTATTCCCTCCTGTCCCTTGCATCATTGCTGCAGCTCATTTCACTTATATGTAAGCACACACACACATAAGTGTACATAACTGAATAGGCTGTGGCTATCATTACTTTAAACAAATTATTTATGTGATAAAGAATAAGAAAAGTTCTTATTTTACTTTTATTTATTCCTTTTTTAATACTCTTCTTTTGTTTATAAAGATTCACACTTCTAACATATCATTTTCCTTTTCTCTGAAGAACTTCTTTTAACAGTTCTTGCTAGGCAGGTCTACTGACCATAAAAGTCCTTAAGTTTTGTTTGTCTGAAAACGTATTTATTTCTCCTTCACTTTTGAAGAATAATTTTGTATTTGGGTACAGCATTCTAGGTTGATTTCTTTTTCCACTCAACAATTTAAATTATTGCACTCTACTGTCTTCTCGTTTGTATGATTTCTCAGGAAGGGTCAGATGTAATACTTTTCTTTGTTCCTCTATAAGGAAGGAGTTTTTTCCCCTCTGGCTTCTTTCAAAATTGTTTAATCTTTAATTTTCTGCAGTCTGGATATGCTTAGGTGTAATGTGTGTGTGTGTGTTTATTTTGCTTGGTGTTTTATGAGCTTTCTGGCTCTGTGGTGTTTGATATTAATTTGGAGAAAGTCTCAGTTATTATTCCTTCAAGTATTTCTTCTGTTCCCTTCTCTTTCTTCTGGTATTCCTATCACACATTTGTACATCTTCTGTAGTTGTCCCACAGTTCTTGGATATTCTGTTCCTTCTTTTTTTTTTTCAATCTCTTTTTTTTCTTTGCTATGCAGTTTTGGAAGTGTCTACTGACATATCCTCAAGAGTTCAGATATTCTTTCTTTAGTCATCTCCAGTCTAGTAGTGAGCCCATCTAAGTTACTTTTCAGGTCTGTTACAGTGTTTTTGATCTCCAGCACTTCTTTTTGATTCTTGCTTAGAATTTCCATCTCTCTGCTTATGATGTCCATCTGTTCTTGCATGTTGTCTATATTTCCCCTTACAGCCCTTGGCATATTAATCACAGTTACTTTAAATTCCTGGTCTGATAAGTCCAACATCCCCGCCATATGTAAGTCTGGTTCTGATGCTTGTTTTGCCTCTTTAAACTGTGTTTTTTGCCTGTTTGTATGCCTTGTAATTTTCGGTTCAAAACCAGACATAATACACTAGGTGAAAGAAACTGTGGTACACAGGCCTTTAGTGTTGTGGTAGTGAGATGGGGGTGAAGAGGGAAAGTGTTCTATAGTTCTATGAACAGGTTTTAGTCTTTTAAAGACTAAATAAGCCTGTGCCCCTGGGCTATGAGTTTCACAAGTGTTCTCAGTCTTTTCCCCTCCTTAGGTGGAACAGAATTGTCTAGAATGGGCTGGAGTTGGGTATTCCCCTTCTTCCACATGGAAGATTAGATGGGGCTAGAACTGAGTATTTCCCTTACCTAAGTCAGTTAAGTTCTGATAATATAGTTTCTCCTGAGGGCAGAAGCCTTGCTAAAAAGAACAGAATGCTCTTGTGTGTTTCAAATGGCTACTTTTTCCCTCTCTCTGCCAGAATCTGGGGAAAATTTTTCTTTCAACATCCATTGTGAGGACCCAGTCAAGCTCCTGGAAGTAAAGCTAACAAAAGTGTGGGGAGGCCCCCCTCTCATGATTGGGTACTCCTGCAGTTTTTAACTCTCGGACTTCTCTATAGTGAGTCTCCAGCAGCATGTTAATTATAGTTTAGGTCTTCTTACTCTAGTATAGGTTCCTGCAGAGGTCACTGCTCATAGGTTCTTGCTCCAGTAAGCTGTGATTCTCTGTTCTGCTTGCCTGTCACTCCAATTTTGGGCACAGTAGTATGCCCTATGACTTCACCTCTCTGATCTAAGAATTGATTTTTCATTTTGTTCAACTTTTACTTGCTGTTCGATTGAAGACTTCAGACTCTTTATATGCTGAACCAGAAACCAGAAGCCTATAACTTTTAATGATTTCATAAGATTCTACTCAGTAGCTACAGCTTAATTATCTAACAAACCCTCTACAATCACCTATTAAATTATTTCTAGGCTGCAATGTTCATTCAAGTGGGATTTAACATTAAAAAATCTTGGCAAGGGCCGGACGTGGTGGCTCATGCCTGTACCGAGGTGAGTGGATCCCCTGAGGTCAGGAGTTTGAGACCAGCCTGACCAACAAGGAGAAATCCCATCTCTACTAAAAATATAAAAAATTAGCTGGGCATGGTGGCGCATGCCTGTAATCCCAGCTACTTGGGAGGCTGAGGCAGGAGAATGGCTTGAACCTGGGAGGCGGAGGTTGCAGTGAGCCGAGATCACGCCATTGCACTCCAGCCTGGGCAACAAGAGTGAAACTCCATCTCAAAAAAATAAACAAATAAAAATAAAAAATAAAGAAAAATCTTGCCAGGCGTGGTGGCTCACGCCTGTAATCTAAGCACTTTGGAGGCCAAGGCAGGAGGATCACCTGAGGTCGGGAGTTCAAGACCAGCCTGACTAGCATGGTGAAACCCCGTCCTTAAAAAAAAAAAATCTTGGCAAATGAACAAGTGGCTATATTAGATTTGGAGATAAATAAATGCAGGCATGTACTATATCGTTTAAAAAACTCTCCACAATAAGCCTACATCAGTATATTCATATACCTGTTTATATTACTCCATTATCAGGGAAAAATTAATGTTAATTTGTACTTTGAGTTTAAAAAAACACCTAATATTGTAAAATACTAAATAAAGCTTCCTTGATATAAAATCCAAACTTACATTTATTTATTAGTAAGTATTAAATGGAAAGACAATCCTTTAGCTATATAAACAAACTGTGAAACAGAAAATAAGGCTTCAGACCAGGCGCAGTGGCTCATGCCTGTAATCACAGCACTTTGGGAGGCTGAGGCAGGTGGATCACGAGGTCAACAGATCAAGACCATCCTGGCCAACATGGTGAAACCCTGTCTCTACTAAAAATACAAAAAATTAGCTGGACGTGGTGGCACGTGCCTGTAGTCCCAGCTACTCGGGAGGCAGAGGCTGCAGTGAGCTGAGACTGCACCATTGCTCTCCAGCCCAGGCAACAAGAGCAAATCTCCATGTCAAAAAAAAAAAAAAAGAAAAGAAAATAGAATTTAAATATTTATTTTTCTTTTAAAAGAAGAAAATAAGGTTACTTGTTACTCCTCCTACCTTCATATTAGAAAGTTATGTGATTCACGGTGAGGACTACTGTTATGGGGTAAAAGGGCCACGACGACTCTGTTCTCCCACTTGCTGTCCTCCATCCAGGGCACTGACTTCCTCTTGCAGGTGTACAGGAGGCTGCCTAGTTATTAATTTAGGTTATGGCTCAAGGTTTGCTTTGGTGGCTGAGATGTTTACACTGGGCCCAAAAGCTTCAGGAGGGCAAAGGATGAGTCTGTTTCACATAACTCACAAAGGCTCAAGTGCTCAATACAATTTTTGAACCAGTAGTTTATTTCTGACAATTGCCTATATTTGCAGAAGTTACCTGCAACATTGTCTTATAAAATGAATTAATTAAATCAAATGGCTGGAGACGTCATTACATAATACATATACCTTTAATGAGGGGGAGTGGTCTTGTCTTAAATCAGTCTGCCAATACATACTTAAGAACAGTCATTATCTCCACCTGACAGATACACAAATCCTCTTTTTTTTTATTTTGAGACGTAGTCTCACTCTGTCACCCAGGCTGGAGTGCAGTGACGTGATCTCGGTTCACTGCAACCTCCCCACCTCTTTGGCTCACGCGATACTCCTGCCTTTGCCTCCAGAATAGCTGGGATTACAGGTGCCTACTACCACGCCCAGCTAATTTTTGTATCTTTAGTAGAAACAGGGTTTCACCATGTTGGCCTGGTCTTGAACTCATGACCTCAAGTGATCCACCCACCTCGGCCTTCCAAAATGCTGGCATTACAGGTGTGAGCCACTGTGCCCAGCCTCCATCTGACGGACATAGGAATCTAATTTAATTTAATTTATTTGTGTCTTGAGCGACAGGGGGCCTTATAAATATGTGAGTTGGCTTCTGTCAGTTTTTTGGAAAGCTGCTTTAAGAGCGGTGATCCATAGTCTTCAAGAAAAGTTACTGCAGCTTAAACAGGAAACCCTTCTTGTTCAGGACCGTCATAGCCACAGTTTGCAAAAAGTGCAGCTATTGATTAATGCAATGTAGTGTCAATTAGATGTACATTCCTGAGGTCTTTTATCTGTTGTAGCTTTGTCTTTTTCTTTTTCTTTTCATTACATCAGGTATATTGTCCTGTAAATTGTGGTAGTGGTACCAGGAACAAAAAAATTAAGGGATTTTTAACTTTTCAAAAAAAAAAAAGAGAGAGAAGTCATTCTAAGCAAAATCTCTGGTGTGAATACAGGGTAACTTTCCTGTTCACTTTCCCTTCCAATTCTCACTGGAGATGTTGGGGAAACTAAGCTAACCAGGAGTGCTGTGAGAAGCTGCCTCTTGGTGTACCTGACGAGAGAGAGAGAGAGAGAGAGAGAGAGAGAGAGAGAGAGAGAACTCAGGCCAGAGTTAAGCAGTTGACATAAAGAGGTAGAAGAGAAAACAGCTTAGCTAAAGGTCTAAAGGGGGTGGGTAGCCTGCACCTACAACCTAAGTTAATGGTCAGTCCCATAATTGGGATCCTTCCAGACTTGAAAAGCCAACTGTTTCTGTTACAACTTAAGCAGTTAGAAATTTCAGAAGGACGTAAGACTGGTGCTGGCAAAAAGGGCAATTAAGCACTTTGTTATCTTATATGCATCCACTGTTTCAGATACCTTGAAGGCCAGGAAATCAAACAGGCCTTCAGGCTTAAAAGACATGACGAAGACAAGATTGTTGACTGTGGTTCACAACCAAACTGATACTATCAGAAATTCTTCTACTATGAATTTATGCTTTAGGAATACTAGTGTGGCCAGAAAGGTGCAAAAATATGCATACAAGTGTGTATTTCCACATTGTTTATAATAGAAAATTTGAGAAATTGTCATTAGAATAATTAAATATTTGTGATATAGCTATACAAGTGAATGTATTAAAATAATGAGTTATAGTAACATTTACTAATATGGAAAGCTGTTCATCATATACTACTAGAATTAAGTGAGGGAAAGAAGCAAATTTCAGAACAATCTATCTTTATGACTCTATTTTTGTGTACCTCTTCCAAATAACACTAACACATATGTGGCATAAAAAACAGCTGGAAGGACATGCACCAAATTGTCAACAGTGGTAACCTCTGGCAAGCGCAATTCCAAGGAGGACTTTTAGTTTTTGCTTTATATAGTTCTGCATCGCCTTAATTTGTTATAATAACCATGTGTTAAACACTTCTAAAAAATGCTTAAATATTCTCAAAACAAAAATATCCTAAACTCACTTTAAATCTGTAAGTAAAAATACTGTGGCACTTTTAGAAAAGATGATATTTTACAAAGATTCTTTATTAAGCAAATACTTATAAAAAGTCGATTACATTCACACTGCTTTATAGAACATTAAATAATCCACAATGGGGCATCCCTAGTACTTTGCTAATAATCGTCTACTGCAATAAGTTTTGATTTTTTTTCATCACAGTTTTTTCCAGGTATTTTTTTTTACTGCTCCCCACGCCCCTACTCTCTGTTTTGAAAGATTATGTCTATAAATGCTGCCTATATTTGGTAAGAAACGGTTCTTTCTTGATTACTTTGTAATTGATAATTTAGTTGCCACTTGGAGCTTGTGAATTTATTAAGGGGGACAAATGTGGTATTTTACTTTGTGAAGTCCTATCTTTAGTAAATGAGTAATTCTTCATTAGCTCCCAGATAAAGAACTGTTGACTTAGTACACACTGAGAAATGACCTCTATTTTGTTACGGTATATCAAATCACTAAATTAGTAAACATACTAAAATTATGCTGGTATTCAAATTCTTGGTCAAATACCATAAGAAAAAAAGCACTCTTAAAACAGACATCTGTTGACTGATTTAACAACAGACATATCAGGAAAAGCCATGGAAGAAACTTGAGTCATGCATAGGTAAGAAAATCTAACCCACTTTTCTTACCTAGAAGCATATTTTATCAGATGGAAAATAAGACAGGCTCCCAGGATCCCGTTCTCAGCCTTTGCCACCTTCCACATGAATGACACGCAGAGGTCTACCTTATCCCTTGCAGAGAACTCTTATGACACTCGCTCTAAGTAGCGTAATGGCTGCTGACATTTCCAACTTCCAGCATTTCTACGGTGACTACAAAATTACTTTGAAACTTGGCTTTGTTTTACAAAAAAAAAAAATAATAATAATAAAGCAGACCAGGGAACACAGGAAGCTATTTCTTTCACTCCTGAGTAAGAATATACTTTACTGAAGACTGCATTTGTCTTTATGTTTTTATGTTTCTATCTGTATCTATACCTATACCTTTCTCCAAAAACTGAGATGGCAAAACATAGAATTATTATCAGCTGCTAATAATCAACAGCAAACAACTTTGCAGGCAGTTAAATCTCAGTGCTGAATACTTCACTGTAATCATTAAGATTTTGTTGAATGCAGTGTATTAATATCTTCGGCATAACTTTTAAAATAGATCTAACTTTTAAGAGTGTTAACATTTGCATTATTTTAAGCTTTACAAAAAGTCTAGCAGTTCTGCAGTCTAGCACCACAGAATTTTGGCATTGACAGAAAAACACTCTAAGAAAAAAAAAGAAATCCCTGCTTTGTAAGGACCATGAGGCTCCTCTGAAGAAGCCCAGTCCTCTCTTGGCACGCTTCTCCCCTCACCCCAATGAGTCACGATAAAGACGCCTGGCTCACGAGGCCTGGGAGCCACTTCATATGCTGCGGACTCCAGAAGGGTGGGATTCACCTCCAGTTTACATGATGGGAGCCCAACCTGCAGAGAGGCCCAGTGATTTATTCACAGTTGTGTTAAGAAGCTTAATGTAATAAAAAGCACAATCCAGTCTTAATTTACAGTCCTGAGCCTCTTGCTCTGCT
>PVKP010017209.1:0-46610 GCA_004027715.1 Plecturocebus donacophilus
TATCCATTAAATGTTCTGAAGCAAATAAATTTTGCAATGGGAGTTGGTTTTTTGAAGGCTGCTGTCAGCAGAATGATGATTAGAATGGAAAGAGGTAAGCAGGAGAGCTACCTGGAAACTACTGCAATAATCTATGGAATGCAATAAAATCCTGTGGTACTAAAAAGGCATTGGAGAATTAAAAGATAGTGGATGGTTTAGTTACATTTCAGCAGTAGAATATTCAAGAGCTGGCAAAAAATTGAATTTAATTTTCCTTTCTAATTATGTTTTACTTAAATTATTATTTAAATTAGCGTTCCTGGAGCAGCCCAAGAACAACCTAACTGAAAGGAGAAGCCAGATTGCAAATTAAATGTGAATAATCTTCACATGGATAATTGAGTCAATTATACAGTGTGTTGAACACATACAAATACATTTAGTTCCACAACACTCTACACAGCCCCCAATGTATGCATATCTGAAAAAGATATATGTGAATCTACATAAATTAAAGATCTCTGATCCAAACACAGATTACCTCACCTGCAACTTTAAAAGGGTCCCAGTTCCCTCATTCTTTGAATCATTTCCCTTTTGTCTTGATTGATTGCCTGAAGTAGAACCACTAACCTACTGAAACTGTTTCAAATCCCTAATGAAGTTCACCTTCCGTTTGATTGCCTTAAAAATATGTAGCTGGAATTTTGAACAAAAGAGCATCAAGATGGCTCAAATCCCAAATCCATGTAACCTTGAACAAAGTACTTAACCTCACCAAGTTTCTCGTTCCTGATATGTAAAATGGGGATAAGAATAATGTCTGCTCCCCTGGATTAAATAATGTGATATGTATGTAAAAGAAACACCCTACCCTCCTTAGAAAACAAAACATAGACCTCTAAGGTTTTCACAAGAGCAAGTCTCCAGTAGACACAGAGGCCACTCACTCTTAATTCTCTTAAATTTCAATGACGGGCTGATTACTTATTACTACTTGTTTCTATTAAGACATGATGCTGTGAATAGTTTCATACCTCAAATGACAACCTCACCCAAGATATTTCTGCAATCTCTGGAGTATAGGCACATATGTCCATGAAAAGTCCTTTTAGTTGTCTGCCTGTTGTCACCTGCTATAAAATGGGAAATGTACCTCCTGGAGACAGAATTCCATAACCATTCTTAATCCTTGCCCCCTAAATCTGTTAGCCCATCTTCATGATGGATCCAGAGACCAGGTCTGCTGCCCCTGATCCATTATGGTGTTGCATGCCTCAGAGTTTTTGAATATACTTGTCTTCATTGCAAACTTCTTTTTTAATACTTTAAGTTCTGGGATACATGTGCAGAACATGTAGATTTGTTACATAGGTATACACCTGCCATGGTAGTTTGCTGCACCCATCAACCCATTGTCTACATTAGGTATTTCTCCTAATGCTATCCCTTCCCTGGCTCCCCACCCCCTGACAGGACCCAGTGTGTGATGTTCTTCTCCCTGTGCCCATATGTTCTCAATGTTCAACTCCTACTTATGAATGAGAACATGTGTTGTATGGTTTCTGTTCCTGTGTTAGTTTGCTGAGAATGATGGTTTCTAGCTTCATCTGTGTCTCTGCAAAGGACATTAACTCATTCCTTTTGATGACTGCATAGTATTCCATGGTGTTCCACATTTTCTTTATCCAGTCTGTCATTGATGGGCATTTGGGTTGGTTCCAAGTCTTTGCTATTATGAATAGTGCTGGAATAAACATACGTGTACATGTGTCTTTATAGTAGAATGATTTATAATCCTTTGGGTATATACCAGTAATGGGATTGCTGGGTCAAATGGTATTTCTGGTTCTAGATCCTTGAGGGATCTCCACACTGTCTTCTACAATGGTGGAACTAATTTACACTCCCATCAACAGTGTAAAAGCATTCACATTTCTCCACTTCCTCTCCAGCATCTGTTGTTTCCTGACTTTAATGATCATCATTCCAACTGGCATGAGATGGTATTTCATTGTGGTTTCATTTCCATTTCTCTAATGAGCAGTGATGATGAGCTTTTTTTCATATGTTTGTTTGCTGCATACATGTCTTTTAAGAAATATCTGTTCATATCCTTCACCAACTTTTTGAAGGGGTTGTTTGTTATTTTTCTTGTAAATTTGTTTAAATTCCATGTAGATTCTGGATATTATTAGTCCTTGGTCAGTTAGATAGATTGCAAAGATTTTCATCCATTCTCTAGCTTGCCTGTTCGATCTGATGACAGTTTCTTTTGCTGTGCAAAAGCTTTTTAGATTAATTAGATCCCATTTGTCGATTTTTGAGTTTCATTGCCATTGCTTTTGGTGTTTTTGTCATGAAGTCCTTGCCCATTCCTATGTCCTAGATGGTATTGCCTAGGTTTCCTTCTAGGGGTTTTATGGTTTTAGGTCTTATATTTAAGTCTTTAATCCATCTTGAGTTAATTTTTGTATAAGGTGTAAGGAAGGGGTCCAGTTTGAGTTTTCTGAATATGGCTAGTCAATTTTCCCAACACCATTTTTTAAATAGGGAATCCTTTCCCCATTGCTTGTTTTTGTCAGGTTTGTCAAAGATCAGATGGTTGTAGATGTGTGGTGTTATTTCTGAAGCCCCTATTTTGTTCCTTTGGTCTATATATCTGTTTTGGTACCAGTACCACGCTGTTTGGGTTACTGTAGCCTTGTAGTATAGTTTGAAGTCAGGTAGTGTGATGCCTCCAGCTTTGTTCTTTTTGCTTACAATTGTCTTGGCTATACGGGCTCTTTCTTGATTCCATATGAAATTTAAAGCAGTTTTTTCTAATTCTGTGAAGTGTCAATGGTAGCTTGATGGGAATGGCATCGAATCTATAAATTACTTTGGGCAGTATGGCCAGTTTTATAACACTGATTCTTGTTAACCATGAGCATGGAATGTTTTTCCATTTGTTTATGTCCTCTCTTACTGCCTTGAGCACAGGTTTGTAGTTCTCCTTCAAGAGATTCTTCACATCTCTCCTAAGTTTTATTCCTAGGTATTTTATTTTCTTTGTAGCAGTTGTGAATGGGAGTTCACTCATGATTTGGCTCTCTGTTTGTCTGTTACTGGTGTATAGGAATCCTTGTGATTTTTGCACATTGATTTTGTATCCTGAGACTGCTGAATTTGTTTATGCTTAGGAGGTTCGGGGCTGTGACGATGGGGTTCTGTAAATATACAATCGTCATCTGCAAACAGAGACAATTTGACTTTTTCTCTTCCAATTTGAATACTCCTTTTTTCTTTATCATGCCTGATTGCCCTGGCCAGAATTTCTGATACTATGTTGAATAGGAGTGGTGAGAGAGATCATTCTTGTCTTGTACCAGTTTTCAAAGGGAATGCCTCCAGCTTTTGCCCATTAAGTATGATATTGGCTGTGGGTTTGTCATAAATAGCTTTTATTATTTTGAGGTACATTCCATCAATACCTAGTTTATTGAGTGTTTTTAGCATGAAGGGGTGTTGAATTTTATCGAAGATCTTTCTGCACCTATTCAGATAATCATGTGGTTTTTGTCATTGGTTCTGTTTATGTGATAGATTATGTTTATTGATTTGCATAGTTTGAGCCAGGCTTGCATCCCTGGGATGAAGCTGACTTGATCATAGTGGATAAGTTTTTTAATGTGCTGCTGGATTCAGTTTGTAGTATTTTATTGAGAATTTTTGCATCAATGTTCATCAGGGATATTGGCCTGAAATTTTCTTTTGTTGTGTTTCTGCCAGGTTTTGGTATCAGGATGATGCTGGCCTCATAAAATGAGTTAGGGAGGAGTCCCTCTCTTTATATTGTTTGAAATTGTTTCAGTAGGAATGGTACCAGCTCGTCTTTGTACCTTTGTTAGAATTCGGCTGTGAATCTCTCTGGTCTTGGACTTTTTTTGGTTGATAGGCTATTAATTACTCGTTCAATTTCAGAATTTGCTGTTGGTCTATTCAGGGATTTGACTTCTTCCTGGTTTAGTCTTGGGAGAGTATATATGTCCAGCAATGTATCCATTTCTTCTAGATTTTCTTGTTTATTTGCATAGAGGTGTTTATGGTATTCTCTGATGATAGTTTGTATTTCTGTGGGATCAGTGGTGATATCCCCTTTATTGCTTTTTATTATATCTATTTGATTCTCCTCTCTTTTCTTTTTTATTAGTCTGGCCAGCAGTCTATCTATTTTGTCAACTTTTTTTAAAAAACCAGCTCCTGGATTCATTGATTTTTTTGAAGGATTTTTCATGTCTCTGTCTTCCTCAGTTCTGCTCAAATCTTAGTTATTTCTTGTCTTCTGCTTGTTTTTGAATTTGTTTGCGCTTGCTTCTCTAGTTCTTTTAATTGTGATATTACAGTGTCAATTTTAGATCTTTCTCCCTTTCTCCTGTGGGTACGTAATACTATAAATTTACCTCTAAACACTGCTTTAGCTATGTCCCAGAGATTTTGGTACATTGTGTCTTTGTTCTCATTGGCTGAAAGAACTTATTTATTTCTACCTTAATTTTGTTATTTATCCAGTAGTCATTCAGGAGCAGGTTGTTCAGTTTCCATGTAGTTGTGAGGTTTTGAGTGAGTTTCTTAATCCTGAGTTCTAATTTGATTGCACTGTGGTCAGAGAGACTGTTATGATTTCCATTCTGTTGCATTTCCTAGGAGTGTTTTACTTCCGATTATGTGATCAATTTTAGAATAAGTGTGATGTGGTGATGAGAAGAATGTATATTCTGTTGATTTGAGGTGGAGTGTTTTGTAGACGTTTATTAGGTCTTGTTCCAGAGCTGAGTTCAAGTCCTAAATATCCTTGTTAAATTTCTGACTTGTTGATCTGTCTAATACTGATAGTGGGGTGTGTTAAAGTCTCCCACTATTATTGTATGGGAGTCTCAGTCTCTTTTTAGGTCTCTAAGAACTTGCTTTATGTATCTGGGTGCTCCTGTATTGGGTGCATATATATTTAGGATAGTTAGCTCTTCTTGTTGCATTGATTTCTTTACCATTATATAATGTCCTTCTTTGTCGTTTTTGATCTTTATTGGTTTAAAGTCTGTTTTATCGGAGACTAGGATTGTAACCCCTGCTTTTCTTTTGCTCTCCAGTTGCTTAGTAAATCTTCCTCCATCCCTTTATTTTGAGCCTATGTGTGTCTTTGCACGTGAGATGGGTCTCCTGAATACAGCACACTGATGGGTCTTGTCTCTTTATTCAGTTTGCTAGTCTGTGTCTTTTAATTGGGACATTTAGCCCATTTACATTTAAGGTTAATATTGTTATATTTGAATTTATCCTGTCATATGATGCTGGTGGGTTATTTTGCTCATTAGTTGATGCAGTTTCCTCATAGTATCAATGGTCTTTACATTTTGGTATGTTTTTGCAGCAGCTGGTGTGAGTTTTTACTTTCCATATTTAGCTCCTTCAGGAGCTCTTGTAAGGCAGGCCTGGTGGTGACAAAATCCCTCAACATTTGCTTGTCTATAAAGGGTTTTATTTCCCCTTTGCTTATGAAGCTTAGTTTGGCTTGATATGAAATTCTAGGTGGAAAATTATTTAGGAATGTTGAATATTGGCCCCCATTCTCTTCTGGCTTGTAGGATTTCTGCAGAGAGCTCCACTGTTAGTCTGTTGGGCTTCCCTTTGTGGGTAACCTGACCTTACTCTCTGGCTGCCCTCAACATAAGGCTGAATCTGACAATTATGTGTCTTGGGGTTTCTCTTCTTGAGAAGTATCTTTGTGTTGTTCTCTGTATTTCCTGAATTTAAATGTAGTCCTGTCTTGCTAGGTTGGGGAATTTCTCCTGGGTAATATCCTGACGTGTGTTTTCCAACTTGCTTCCATACTCCCTGTCACTTTCAGTCACTCCATAATTGAAACTTAGGTTTGTTCTTTTCATATAGTCCCATATTTCTTGGGTGCTTTGTTCTTTCCTTTTCATTCTTTTTTCTCTAATCTTGTCTTCATACTTTATTTCATTAAGTTGATCGTCAATCTCTGATACCCTTTGTTCTGCTTGATTGATTTGGCTACTGATACTTGTGTATGCTTCACAAAGTTCTTGTGCTGTGTTTTGCAGCTCCATCAGGTCATTTGTGTTCTTTTCTCAACTGGTTATTCTAGTTAGCAGTTCCTGTAACATTTTATCAAGTTTCTCAGCTTCCTTGCACTGGGTTAGAACATGCTCCTTTAGCTCGAAGGAATTTGTTATTTCTCACCTTCTGAAGCCTGCTTCTGTCAATTCATCAAACTCATTCTCCATCTAGTTTTGTTCCCTTCCTGGTGAGGAGTTGTGATCCTTTGGAGGAGAAGAGGGGTTCTGGTTTTTGGAATTTTCAGCCTCTTTGTGGATTTATCTACCTTTGGTCTTTGATTTTGGTGACCTTCAGATAGGGTTTTTCATAGGCATCCTTTTTTTGATGTTGATGCTATTGCTTTTTGTTTGTTAGTTTTCCATATAATAGGTCCCTCTGCTGCAGGTCTGCTGGAGTTTGCTGGAGGTCCACTCCAGACCCTGTTTGCCTGAGTATTACCAGCAGAGGCTGCAGAACAGCAAAGATTTCTGCCTACCCCTCCCTCTGGAAGGTTCGTCCCAGAGGGGTACCCACCCGACACCAGCCCAAGCTCCCCTGTATGAGGTGTCTGTTGACCCCTGCTGGGAGGTGTCTCCCAGTCAGGAGGTATAGGGGTCAGGGTCCCACTTAAGGAGGCATCTGTCCCTTAGCAGAGCTGGAGTGCTGTGCTGGGAATTCAGCTGCTCTCTTCAGTGCCAGCAGGCAGAAACCTTTAAGTCCGCTGAAGCTGAACCCACAGTCATCTCTTACCCCAGGTGCTCTATCCCAGGGAGATGGGAGTTTTATCTATAAGCCCCTGACTGGGACTGCTGCCTTTCTTTCAGAGATACCCTGCCCAGAGAGGAGGAATCTAGAGAGGCAGTCTGGCTACAGCAGCTTTGCCAAGCTGTGATGGGTTCTGCACCTGTTCAAACTTCCCAACAGCTTTGTTTACACTGTGAGGGGAAAACTGTCTACTCAAGCCTCAGTAATGGTGGATACCCCACCCCTGTACCAAGCTGGAGCATCCTAGGTCAACTTCAGACTGCTGTGCTGGCAGTGAGAATGTCAAGCCAGTGGACCTTAGCTTGTTGGGCTCTGTGGGGGTAGGATCTGCTTAGCAAGACCACTCAGTTCCCTGGCTTCAGCCCCCTTTCCAAAGGAGTGAACGGTTCTGTCTCGCTAGCATTCCAGGTGCCACTGGGGTATGAAAAAAATTCCTGCAGCTAGCTCAGTGTCTACCCAGATGGCTGCCCAGATTTGTGCTTGAAACCCAGGACCCTGGTGGTATAGGCACCTGAGGGAATCTCCTGGTCTGTGGGTTGCAAAGACCATGGGAAAAGGATAGTATCTGGGCTGGATGGCACCATCCCTCATGGCACAGTCCCTCACGGCATAGTCTTTCATGGCTTCCGTTGGCTAGAGGAGGGAGTTCCCTAACCCTTTGCACTTCCCAGGTGTGGCAACGCCCCACCCTGCTTCTGCCCACCCTTTGTGGGCTGTACCTACTATCTAACCAGTTGCAATGAGATGAACTGGGTACCTCAGTTGGAGATGCAGAAATCACCCACCTGCTGCATTGGTCTGGCTGGGAGCTACAGACTAGTATTGTTCCTATTCAGCCATCTTGCCAGACGAGTAAAATATCCATTGCAAACTTTTATGAAGTCTACCTTTTATTACATTCTGTATTAGCCTGACCTTTCTAGAAAACAATCCTAGTTATTATACATGCTTCATTGGGGACTGTAATTGCAAGGGAGTAGGAATGCAGGCAAAGGGAAACTAAGGAAAGGTAGGAAGGAAGCAAATACAAGATGGCATGTTGTCCAGCTAGTTACAGCTTCAAAACCTAGCTCATTTCTCAGTACTCGGAGATATTTCCAGAGGCCATTCGGAATCACTGTGTCTTGGAACAACATGGGGTGGGAGTGGAAGAAAGAAATTGTGAACTCTTTCCAGCTTTTTCTCTCTTCATCAAATTTGTCCTATAACTCACTGCTCCTGTATTTCTAGGATGTGTCACCTGGTGCCTCTAGGCAGCCCCACTGGAAAATTTAGAGCTTCCATGGGTCTGGTAGAATAGGAACTGAGTCTTGAAGCTATAACTGAAGAAGAACCTATGGTTCAATCTCTGCCCCTAGCCCCTTCTCAGTCCCCCTCCCTCCACCCTGCCAAGGGTGGCAGTGAGTGACAGGGGCTTTAAACCAGGGGAACTGTTTCCAGGGGCCGCATTGTCAGGAAAGTAGAGCAACATGCTGAAGCCTTGGAAACTAGTGGGCCTGAACTTATTTGGGGAGGGACTTAACTTGGAGAACATAACTCCTTTAGTGGAGTCTCAAAACAAGAGTTGCTTGGGACCTAGGTGCTTCAGTCTTTATTGTGCAGCTTTTTCAATTCATATTCACCTAGTTGTTTTCTCAAAGTACATCACGGTACAACTTGGACTAATGCCTGGTGTCAGCCCTCCCTGTATCCTGGAAGCTAACACTTTCCTCTGAGTGTGAGCTTTGTCCTGTTTGAAAAGTCTCCTTTGTGGTCTCTGCCTAAACTGTGCACTCACCTTCTCCCCATTAGGCATGATTTATATTTTTCACACCCAGTGAAATAAAGCCAGGGTCTGGGATGTTTTTCTTCTAGAAGTCTCCCATAACCCTAAGGAAACTCTGAAGAAACCAAGGAACCTCACCCACATCTATCCTTCAGCATTCCAGTTTCAAATGCAAATGGTTATCTTTGGAGGAAGGGTAACACCTACTCACCCACCACAATAGTGTCCCCAGAAACCTAGTCCAGCTGAAATTATCTTTTAAGAAAGTTTTTCATATATATTCTCAGATAGAGGGGGGATGCAGGTATTTTATTATGTGCCCCAGATTGTTCTGGCAAAGGGTTGACCAACTATGTGACACAGTTCCTTAACATTTTGTAAGTCTGAAGTCCTACAACTCATCCTGAGTTCATCAAATGCATCTAGCAGAGAGGCATACAAAGGCAGGAGACTAAAACGATCAGCTACCCACGCCTGACTGCCAGACTATGAAACACAAACTTCATATTCAACAGCTTTGTCACATTCACCTGTAAATGCTGTTGGCCCAGTTTTCCTCTTTCCCACCCCGCACTGCACACAATCCTCTCCCTCTTCTCATCATCACACACATGCAGTTTCTAGCCCTGTTTTTAGCTCTGCAGTCAGCACTTGCCTCATAGGTGTGAGAGAATCATTTGAAGTGTGACTGAAGAACAGCCTTCTAGATGACAAACATGTAATTGTTCATTTCACATATCCTCCCCAGAGTCCCAGGGGTATAAAGTTTTTAAATTACATGTTTTTATTTATGAGTTAGTTATGTGAATGTTCCTGCTTAATGTGATACACATAAGGAATAAAGAATGCTTGAACATAATCTATTCTCCGAATATTTGCATAACAGGCTGTACTGTAGAAAGAAGCAAGAAACAGAAAGAGAATAGTATACAGGTTATAGGTCACATTTTCTATAAAAAACAGTATTTATGTTCACCCGCCCTTAACCAAATGGAAGGTGGAGAAGAGGATAAGAGGGAAACATTTATTAAAATGTAGCAAAAATACACTTTATAATATATGAACAGATCCCCCTCCTAATGTATTCTCAAACTTAAAGTTGAAAACTATCTCAAGTTATCACTCGTCCATTTTCATTTGCACCTAGTTTCCCGCATCCTACCTCCCAGATGCCTGTGCCATTAACAGGACTGATATTTACACATAGGATGTGTGAAAGACAGGCTGCTTTCTTCAGTAATTTTCACCAGTGAACACCATTTGAAAAGAATTGGTTGACGTGTCACAGTGAGGCAAGATTACAGACTGCCTTTTACCCAATGGCTAGTAAAAAAATAAAATAAAAAAGAGTAAACACCATAAATAGATAACAGGAAAAAGAAATCAACTCATTAACAGCAAACAAAGAAGCATAAGTTAACACGGCACTTGAAAAATGATCTGACGGGAAAAGAAACAGAACTTCTGCCTTAACTAAGCTGGATCCTAAGGTCCCGAACTTGCTGAAACTGTGTTAGGAGAAGATGGTTGCCACAAAACCATGAGAGTTCTCTTTATATCCTCACACTTGGAGAGGAGCAGAATTGGAGGTATATAGTCAGCCAAGAAGAAGTCATGGAAAATCCCTGGAGAATATAAATGCCTGAGGCCACTGCAGGACTAATGGAATTGAGAGGAAGCTCCAGGGGTTACTCTTTTGATGTGTCTGAGTGAGGGAAAAAGTAGAGCAATAAAGGCAGAAAAAAAATGACATCTAATTATTGAAAATGGTTATTATTCAGGCTAGTGAGATTTTCTGTAAGTTTTAACTTTCTCTGTATTGCTTAAATTTCCAATGATGAAGATTAATTATTTTTACCATCAGTTACTATTCAAAAGATCATGAAGACAAAGATAATTAGTTCTGTGTCCAGAATATTTTATATTAGGTACTAAAATAGTTTACATGCCAAGAAAAATTCTTTGGAGAATTTTTACATTCATGTCATTCTTATAGTAATTTGTAAATAATATTAATTTATTATTATCAAAATACACTTAAGATTTTTGTTAAAGGTCTAAAGTAAATGATTAATATTATTGCATTTGGAAAAAAGGCAAACATATATCTCTTCAATGTAACTTTCTGTCTTTTATTTACACAAGATATTAAAAGGTTTTTTCTTTACCATTTGCTTAGATTAATAAATTAACAAGATGGGTGCAGTAACTTTCCTTCAGGATGAGAGTCAGCATGGCATTGCTAAAGACAAAGTGGTGCTTCTAACAAGCCAAACAGCTTGAGAGGTTCACATCTGCCCCTTAGAGTCATAGATAAGTACAGATTATTTGGATGACTCTACCCAGTCTCCTCATTGTTCCAGCATGCCATACCCATTCTCAGTTCTGTGTCTAGTTTTGTAGTCTCTTCTTTGTAATATACTCTCCCAACACTTCCTACCTCTCCATAAAGGAATATGTAGAGGTATTTGGGTTGTTCCAATGCCTTACAAATGTTAACTGATATATAACAGGAATCCCAGTCTCACACAATGATGAATTATCCACCCGAAGTGCCAATGGCATCTGTGTGGAGAAACCAAACCTTCAAGATTTCAAGATCCAACCCAGTTCACACTTTCTAAAATGTACACCATCAACTTGCCTTCTTCTCTGGACCGGAAGAGGGTTTTCTTATATTTTAGCAAGGAATTCTATATGATTGCCTTTCATCATTACCCAACTGTTGTGAGGACATAGATCCATCCTTAGACTTCTTCAGAGACCTCATCATGTCCAGAATCATATGGGTGCCTGATAGATAACATAAAACTATTTCAAACCCGTTTACAGTAAAGATTTAACATCTCAGTTGGACATCCAGTTTAGTTATATGGTATGTCTAAGGGTACAGAAATCTGTGAACACTGTGCTCAAAGAGAAATAGTGTGTATCCCTAAACACATAACTTTTTTGATTCCTTGATTTACTCTACTTTGAAATTAGTAAGTTTTATTGAGACCTTGAAAAATGAGTTGAAATACTGTATTTTCATAGCTGTCTTCCCACATTCACAATACTTTAATGTTTTGATAAACTAATGTAAAAATTTTCTGTTCCAAATGTGTCTATAAAATGTTCTTTTGATTCTGTCATGATTTTTCCTTATTTTTGTATGACAGAATTTGTTCATTGTGGGGAACGCTCCTGTGTGAGGCACCCCGTAAATTGGGCTTCACAATACAGAGGGCTTGAGCCCAGACACAGTGTCTCCAGTTGAGGGAAGTCGAGCTATGGGAAAGTAGGAACAGAAAGAGACTTAGGTTAAAGATAAACTTTGTGGGCTATTACTAGATGGTCATGCAGTCACGAGATGCATTGTCTACAATAATTGAGTTTTCTACAAAGACATGGTTACGACTTTGCTGACTTTTCCAGAAGATAAATGACTTACCCTCTGATAAGATAGTGTGACCACCTGCTCTGGTGGATTGTGTAAGCTGACCTTCCATTGTCCTTATTCTGCGATGTTGTAACTTGTTTTTCTACTTTAAGACTTTATGTTCCCCTTTTGTATCATGTAGGCACACACCTAAGAAAGGTATATAAACTGACCCTGAGCACGAATAAACTTGTTCATGAGGCATCAGCCTCTCAACCCTCCAGACCCTGCTTTCTGTCATTCTTTGTCTTCCGTGCACCGCCCTATCCAGGTTGGAATCCTCTTGCAGGTCAAGAGCTCCTGGCAGACGTGCGCCCTTTAGTTCATCAAGGTTAACTTGGTAACTATATAATTGTGGAACATTGGATTTGAGGTTTAACTTTAGTTTGAAAGCTTGTTAACTCAATCATACCTAGTGCCCCAGTCTTGGTTTCTAATATCATTCTCCAATAAGAGGAACTTGACTTGTTGGAGAAATGGCTGATTCTAGGACTGGGGCAGTAAGTACAAAATGAGCCTGGGACATCTTGTGGTTCAGAAAGTAAGGAAGTGCTAAAAAATTAAAATAAAATTTTAAAACTCACAATGATTCAGATATGTTAAAGGACCATAGAATCCAACTGAAAAAAACTCCTACTAGCTTAAAACCAAACAATAAAATAAATATCCACAAGTCCATGCTGATATAAACAAATAATTGAATCATTTATTCCATTATTTAAACAATTGAATTACTATTGAATAAGTAAATGGGAGAGAAGACAAAATTTCCTGCGTAAAGTTGCAAATAATTTATGTAAATACCCTGCCCTAAAGAGAGGAAAGCATAACTCTCCACTCCTTAATTATAGGCTGCACATAGTGACTTCTTTCCAAAGAGTGCTGTTTGCAAGGGTGGTGGGGATAGAGTCGCTTTACAGTGAAGAACCCTGAAAAACACCCCCTCAACCAGATGATCAAGGCCAACATTATCAGTGATGAAGCATACTCTTGGTATGGTGTCATGAAAATGGCAATTGGTCTTTGTGTCTTCTAAAAACCCATAACTCTGGTTTGATTATGAGAAAAACATCAGACACATTCCAATTTGGGGACAGTCTACAAAATACTTGACTAGGACTCCTCAAAACTGTCAAGGTCATCAAAAACAAGAAAAGCCTAAGAAACTGTCACAGTCTAGAAGTCTAAAAAGACATGATGACTACATGTAAGGTGGTATTTCGAATGGGATCCTGGAACAGGAAAAGGGCATTAAGCAATAACTAAGAAATCTGGATAAAATATGGACTTTGGTTAACAATAATTTCTTACTGTTGGTTCCTTAATTGTAACAAACATGCCATACTCATCTGTCAGTAATATGGGAAATTGGGTGTGGGGAATATGGCCACTTTTTACAGTCTTCACAATTCTTCTGTTGCTAAAACAGTTGTAGAAGATAAAGTTTATTTTTTTTTTTGAACTTATTAACTATTTTCAACTTTTTAAATTATGAAAGGAGTAGCTGTCAAAATGACACTTTTAAAACTTAGAAACATTATCACCATTATGCTTTCTCATAGCACAAATAGGTCACGGGGACCATTGTGAGTGCTGTGCTGTGCCACGCAACGCCTCCCTTTGGAGGAAGGATGTATTCCCACAGCTGTGGTGAATGGTGCTGGCTGACACTGCTGAGCTGTCAGTACTGTTCAGGAATTGCCTCACCTAAAGGGTATACTTAGACCAAGGCCACATCTACTTCTCAGTGCAGTCTGTATCTGACTTGTAATATTTAACAACCAGATCTCTGAACGAGAGAAAAACAAATGCCCTAATTTGTAGCATTTACCAGTTTCTATAGTGTTGATATTTCTACTATAGCTCATATCAAGCTACCAACTGTGATCAGTGAATGCCCTTTGGGGAAGAGATGCATACCATCACCTCCCAAGCTGGAATGAGCCAGCCTAGTACACCACGTTTCCTTTTGATATCAACTTGATACAACACCAAAGAGCCATTTCAAATTCACAGCCCCTGGGGGGGCCAGCTGAGGGCTTATTATGACTGTATTGCAGCCCAATCTGTCCCTCTGCCTAATCCTGCTTCCTTTCCATCTCTTGTAAGCATTCAACTCAACAGCACTCAACCTCCTGCATGTGAATCTCATCTCAGATTCTGCCTCCTGAGGAATCTAACATGCAACAGGGATTTCTTGCTGGACAAACTAACCAAGAAGATTATTATTCGATGGTTGCTTAAACTACTTAAAGACGAGTATCTTGGCGATGATGATGCTAGTGGTGGTGGTCACAGGACAACAAAATAAAAGAAAAGATTTTTGTCTAACAGACCCTTGAATTCTATTTAAACAAAGAGTCAGGATATGAAAAAGTAAAAATGATAACCAAGATGAGATGGTTGAGATGGGGTCTCACTATGTTGCCCAGGCTGGTCTCAAACTCCTGGGTTCAGGGAATCCGCCTGCCTCAGCCTCTCCAGTAGCTGGGATTACAGGTATGCACCTCCATGCATGGTAATAACCAAACATTTTAATGAAAATAATTTATGTTACTATCTAGAAAACCCAGACCTTTCATAACCATGCCTATTTTACTTTACTTCCATTTGCCCTTAACATGTAATCCATATTGTCTCTTACCATTATCCAACATGCATTTGTTGAATATCTACCTTGTGCCAAGCTTTGTGCTAGGGATCTTTCATTTAAAAAACACAGTCTCTTCTCCTAAGCTTCTAAGGAACTTACACATCAGTATGAGGCCAGAAAACAACAGTGAAGTAAAAACGTGTCATGATTCATGGAGTACAGGGCACTGTGGATGCTCAGAATACATAATGATAGCCACCGTTTATGAAGTTATGTTTCCTCTGTGCCCAAGATTGTTTCTCCTGCTTTACAAGCATTATTTCATTAACTCTTAGAGCAATCTGCTTTTAGATTCTTGCATATACCATCATGGTAAGTGATTACATGCTTACCTCTTTCATATTCAGCTTGTTGTTTTAACTAGTCTGACACCTGGCAGTTCAGCTCTCTCCCCCAGCTCAGCGAAGCTTCTGATGGTTGGTCCCTGGTTCATGGTGTGTGGCTACTCACCTTATAAAACTGTCCTGGTACCTCTTCTTTCTGAGCCCAAGCTTCTCTGCATTTTCTTAGATCTGCTGGGCCCTTTTTTTGGCTTAAATTACCCAGAACTGTTTGCAGTTGAAAGATGCTAGCTAACATAACCAATAAACATATGATCATATGATCATGAAAAGCCAACCAAGAGTAAGAGTGCAAAGATACAGAAAATAAAGAAATGATAATGTTTGATACAGCACTGCTCCTAAAGAACCCAGGGAAATGGGATCCATCCCAATTGACTGTCTTTGGACAAGAGAGAAACTTGTTTCACTGAAACTACAGGAATGGAGGCAAAAAAAAAAAAAATGTATGGATAGAAATTCTTACTAGGATTGGGGGCAGGAGAAAGAATCAGAATGTCAAAGTTATGTATCGGATGGCCTCTATCATTTCCAAGAAAGTGGCAACATTGATGAGAGGATAATGAAGTGGGGAGTTAAAGAGGCCAAAAGTTTAAATAGCTGCTTTGGAGAAGGGGCAAAGATTTGGTTGGACTGAGGGAGGCATTGTTACGGCAATATGGAATGGCATCAGCCTGTGTATCTGCGTACCTTCGCCACAGACAGCTTAGAAAGAGACACAGCAGGAGTCAGGCCTTTTATCGAAAACATTTTCTAAACTTTATTTATTGTGCTAAATGTATCCTTTTAAAAGTTATAATGTTATAATAGTTATAATGTTAAAGTTTTTTTAAGTATAAATTTGAAAAATTAAATTGAAAAGTTTAAATAGTGTCAGGCATGGTAGCTCACATCCGTAATCCCAGGGCTTCGGGGGACCACTTGAGGCCAGGCATTAGAGACCAGCCTGGGCAACATAGCACTCAAGCCCTCATCTCTTAAAAAATTAAATAAAATTAAAAGCTAACCGGGCATGGTGGCTGTTACCTGTAATCCCAGCTACTCAGAAGGCTAAGGCAGGTGGATCATTTGAGCCCTGGAGTTTGAGGTTACAGTGAGCTATGATTGTGCCACTGCACTCCAGCCTGGGCAATAAAGTGAGACCCTGACTTTAAAAAAAAGAAATAAAATTTTGAGAAAATCATCTTTCATTCCAAAGAAAAGATAAAAAATTTCATTGTAACCAGCCTTAAATAATATTTTTACAAAAATTCCAAATCCATTTGAAAAATAGTGGTCTTGGTTTTGTTCTGTGTAAAACCTAAAGTACATATAAATGGCCAGCAGAGGGAGCCAAAACCATGCATGTATTTCCTTTCTAGCTCGTTTTTAGTAAAGTGGATTATTAAAAATTACAAAGTGTAAATAACCTTCATCATTCAAGAATATGTGCAAAAATTAAAGAAATCATATAGTTTAGTGCTATTCTATGCCAAGTACTGTACAGAAAATTCAAAGCTAGAATGGGATTCTAAATCTGAAGCAACTGAAAGCATTCCTTGCTCTCTCTCACTCACTTTTCTGGGTTTTTTGTTTTGTTTTGGTTTTGATTTTTTTCTTTCTTCTTTCTCTAGGACTTTTTTATAGTAACTCCTAAAAAGAAAAGTAGTTTTTATTCTATTGAAGTGGAAACATTTTATGAGTTGTATGGACACTTTTTCACTTCCTATAGCTGGGAGCATAATTGTTACCAGTGTGTTGAAAAGAAAAGGGAGGGTCTTAGCTCACCCTTCTTAAATCAGGCCCTCGATATCTCTCAGGAAACAGAAGGAATAAATTTTTGTGGAAATTTGTTGAAAAGCAATTTGCCGCAACTACAAAAACTCTCTATTTTGTGGGTAATACCTGCATTAGTTAGGGTGTTTTGTTTATAAGTAAGAGAATTCAACTCTGACCAACTCTGGCTAGCTAAGAGGGGAAAATAATTTACTGAAAAAATGCTGGTTAGTATTGTCCTTTCAATAATTTATAAATAAAATTTTGGGAAAATGGTTGAATTTAAAAGTGACAATGAGTCTATTTCATATAACTTTCACAAATTTGTAAATTTATATAAAATAGGAAACTTCTAGACAAATATATATTATGTAATATGTAATACATGAGAAAAATAAAACAATATATTTTTAAGTGAATTATATTATTAAAAACCTTCCTATTAAATAGAGAGAGAGAGAGAGAGAGAGAGAAACAAAAAAATCCCTTTGAGTCCAACTGGCCTCACTAGCAAGTTCCAGTAAACATGTGAGGATGAATAGTTTCATCTGAAACAAAGACTTCTAGAGAAAAGAAAGTGTCACCATCTCCTTTTATGAGATGAACATCACCTTGACATTAAAGCCCAACAAAGATTTCCATTTGCAGAAAAATGGAGTAGACGTGCTTTTTTCTATTCTTCTCACTACATATAACTACAGACTGTGGACATTATGAATAAAACAAATATGACTCTGAAAGGCAGAGAGGAGGCAGACTGGCTAGGGACCTGGGACATGAGGAATGACAGTATAAGTACCCTGGGTTTCTTTTTACTTCATACATCCTTGGGTGTATGAAGACTGGGTAATGGCGATGTCAGCAATCCAGATGTGCCCATGGGCACAGATGGAAAAAGCCCCCAAAACCTTGGTTTCTATAGCCAGAGAACCAAGAAAAAGGCAGCCCAGCAAGACAGAAAAGTTTTAAACAATAACCCCTCTGTTCCACCAACAATCACAGAAAAAACCGTGCCCTCCGTCCCACCAGGAAAGGCTCAATGGGGAACCTGGACTTCGATCCTGGCCAGGCAGTAATGAGGTACCCCGACAACGGGACGCATACTCACCAACACACATCATCACTCGACCTCTGAAAGCTAAAAACAGAGAAAAGTTTTAAAGCAACCAGAGAGAAACAATGCATTACCTGTGGGAAAAAACAATTCAAAGGGCAGATTTCTCTTCAGAGACATTGGAAGCTAGAAGAAAGTAGCAAAAAATGTTTTAAATCAGATCCCTAAGATGAAGAACAAGGTAAGGCTGTCTGCTCCCACCACTGCCATGAGAGTAATGGGAGGCTTTGCCAGAGTCATAACGAAACAAATGGACAGAAAAGGCATACACATTAGAAAAAAGAAATAAAACTGTCCCTATTTGCAGGTGATGAATTCCAGCTACATAGAAAATTCCAAAAAAATTACAGTGTTTTTGTTTGTTTGTTTGTTTTTTGTAATCTACGAGCATCCTTCTAAAAACTAATAAGGGAGTGCAACAAAGTTGTAGTATACAAGATCAGTATGCAAAAATCAATTTTATTTCTACATACTATCAATAAACACTGACATTTAAAATATGATATCATTTACAATTGTCCAGAAAAATGAAACATGTGGTTGTAAATCTAACAAAATACATATAAGACTTGTAAGCCAAAAACTATGAAATGATAATGGAAAAAATCCATAATGGAATGTGGATGGAATATAATGGAATAAATAAACAAAGCGACATACCGTGTTTATGAACTGGAACACTCAAGGTAACAGAGATGTCAATTCTTCGTAAATTGATACCCAGATTTAACACATCCCTATTAAAATGCTAGCAAGATTTTTTTGTGGATATAGACAAGATTAATCTAAAATGTATATGGAAAAGTAAATGAACTCTATTAGTTAAAATGATATTTAAAAGAAAAAAAATGGGAGGAATTATTTTACCTAATTTTAAAACTTACAATTGACCCTTGAACAACAGGTTTGAACTGCCTAGGTCCACATATACGCAGATTTTCTTCTGCCCCAGCCACCCCTGAGACAGAGAGACCAACCCCTTCTCTTCATCCTCCTCCTCAGCCTACTCAGTGTGATAATGAGGATGAAGACCTTTATGGTGATCCACTTAGACTTAATGAATAGTAAATATATTTCCTCTTCATTATGATTTTTCTTAATATTTTCTTTTCTTTAGCTTACTTTATTGTAAGAATACAGTGTGTAAATATATAACATATAAAATATGCATTGGTATCCCTAACTTCTGCATTGTTCAAGGGTTAACTGTGTTATATATCTGCCATCACATAGACTATGTGGACTATCTGAGAGGAACAGATGCGTAGATCAATGTAACAGCCCAGAGAACCCAGAAATAGCCCACGACGGGTATGGCCACCTGACTTTTCACAAAGGTGCAAAAGCAATTCAATGGAGGAAGGATAGTCTTTACAACAAATAGTGCGGAAACAGTTGGATATCCATGGCAAAAAGGAACCTTGACCTAAACCTCACATCTCACATTTCATACAAAAATTAACTCAAAATGGATTACGTAAAACCTTTGGAAGATAAGAGAAAATCTTTGGTAAAAAAGGGCTTGGATAAGAGTTCTTAGACATGACACTAAAAGCACAATCCATAAAAGACAAAAATATATAAATTAAACTTCATCAGAATTAAACTTTTGCTCTGTGAAAGACCTTATTAGGAGAATGAAAACAGAAACTGTAGAGAGAAAATTATTTGCAAACACACATCTGACAAAGAACTTGTAGCTAGAATCTATAAGATATTCTCAGAACACAGTATTAAAAAATCAAATAATCTGGTTAGAAAATGGACAGAAGATATGAAGAAACATTTCATTAGGATTACATACAGATAGCAAATAAACACATGAAAATATCATCAGCCATTAAGGGAAATGCAAATCAATACCACAATGAGATGTCACGACTTACCTATCAGAATGGTTACAATAAAAAATAGTTAACACTACCAATTGCTGGTGAGGATTAGAGAAAGTGGATCCTTCATACATTGCTGGTGGGAATGCAAAAGGGTACAGCCACCCTGGAAAACATTTTGGCAGTTTCCTGCAAAACTAAACGTACAACTAACCATATGACCCAGCAGTCACACACTTAGGAATGTGTATTGAGCGTTTGTCAAGCCTGGTCCTTTTCCAGTGTTTCCTGACTCCGTGAGTGGCCATACCATCTGTTTGATGATGGAAACCAGGAAAATGGGAGAATCCTGTGGCTTCTGTCTTCCTCACCCCACATAGCTCTTTCAGCACGAAGTCGTTTTGTTTGTTTTCCTCACTGTAGCCAGAGTGGTCTTTTTAAAATGCAACTATGATTGTGTCATTCACTGCCACCCCCCTGGCTTAAAGCACTTCAATGGTTTCTTGTTGTTTTTTGGGCATATAACAAAAAAAATTATTTTTTTATATAGGGTGTCACTCTTGCTCAGGCTGGAGTACAGTAGCATGAACATGCCTCATTGCAGCCTTGACCTCCTGGGCTCGAGTGATCTTCCCACCTCAGCCTCCTGAGTAGCCGGGACTATGGGCACACACCACCACATCCAGTAATTTTTTAGTTTTATTTTTAGTAGAGACAAGGCCTCAGTAAGTTGCCCAGCCTGGTCTCAAAATTCTGGGCTCAAGTGCTCCTCCCACCTCGGCCTCCCAAAGCACTGGGATTACAGGTGTGAGCCACCACGCTTAGCCTCAACTTCCTTCATGTGCCTGATATAAGTACTCTGTGCTCTGCAGAGGCTTCTCATGCTTTCCTCTCCACCCACCCAGGCTTCTTCTAGTGTCTGGAACATGCTCTACCCTTTCCTGCTACAGACCTTTCAACATGCTCTTAACTCTGCCAAAACATTCTCCCCCACCCCCATCTTCTCTGCAACTTTTTCTCTTTCCAAAACCCCAGAACTGTGATCACTCCTTTAGGGAAGACTTCTGTGACCACCCAGACTATGTCAAGATGTCCTTAATAACTCCTCTCACCCATTACTCTTTTCACACTCATTTGTGTCATACTGTTATTCCATCTCTCTCTCTTCCCCAACTATTCTGTAAAGTCCATTAGAGTGGAAACCATGATTGAGGGTTTTTTGCCCTACTCATTGTATCCTTAGCACCTAGGAAAGTGTCTGGCATATAAGAGGTGCTTGGTAAATGAATGAATAAATTAATCATGGGTCACTAAGTAGTGTATCTATTAAGCATGCTATGCTATTGAATGTACTATTGAAGGAAAAACAATTAAACTCAGTCACTAATCTCACTGAATTTATTGTATGTGACCTAAGCTTTGGCCAACTTAAAAAGAATGTACAACCGTACAATAGTGAGGGGAAAAAAATGACCTGTTAAAACTACAAATTATTAACACAAAGAAGTATGTTTCAAATTGAATATAAGTCTTAAATAATACATTGTTTATTAGACATGAATAGTAACGATAAGAGTCATTTCCCTTCCACAGAGTAAGGAAAAATACTGTGGAAAAAGCAGAATTTTAGGAAACTGTGAATATAAAAAAGAATATTCTAAGTCCAGGATTAAAATATAGGTTCTGAAAGGAAAAAGTAGCACAAAAACTCTGTGTGTTAGATCATATATATGGACTGTTGTCCTAAGTAACCTCAAAACTAACTTATGCTGTTCTAGACATCACAGAGAATGAAGGGAAAAAGAAACACTAGACAGAAGAGAGATGTTACATAGGGATTTTTAAAAAGTATTTTATAGAAGAATATGAACCAATCTAAAGCCCACAAGGTCTAATACATAGAAAATATCAGCAAATGCTGGACAACCAAGAAATCCACACATCAAATGGCACCTTTCTGCAGGGCCACTTTGCTGTACAACTCTAGGGGGCATAATTGGCATTGTACAATTGTCCATGGAAAAGGCAGCTTCTGGACTTAAGCAAATGTCCCGGCATGGCCAAACACTGAACCTTGCATGTATAAATGTTTGAAAATGTCCAAACCATTCATTGCCTAACTACCGTCTATGACATCCATGGAATATCCAAGAGAGCATTGTTCACTTTTATAAAAATAGAGGTTACATGATGTTTCTGTGAGTTAGCATCTGAACGTCTATACTTGCGATGAATCCAAGATGTTGTCTTGGGTGGGGGTAGTTGGAAGGGGAAGTACAGAAGGATTATCTTAAAGAATATCTGTACAATGTACAGATATTCTTTAACTCTTACAAATTACACTCAAACTTGTCACACAAATTGACGCGATACAGCATTTTAGTCCAAAATCCTTGCATAAATGTGCACAGGATAATTTGTCTAAATCCTTCAGTATGTACCGGTTTAATTTCCTTTTGTAAAATAGGTTTCCTTCCATTTTATACATATTCATGAAGACATGCCATCAGCATTGAAAGATAGCCAAGCAGAAAAAAGTCCTATCACACTGTCAAGACAATTTCCTTGGTAATGTAATCAGATAGTACAGCTGCATTCCTTGTTAATCTGAATTTAGTTCAAATAGCTAAAGAGCTTTATTCACTTTGTAATAAAAATTAGACACTTGCAAAATGTTTCTGACAATTCACATAAATTTATTTTTGTAATAATTATTTATTGCAAGAGACTTTTTAAAAAATACATTGAAATGGAATTAGATCAAGATGAAATAACCTGATTTCTGAAAGTACACTTCAACAAATGCTTTACTAGGCTTCCATAATAGCAGTATTAAGATGTCTGCTTAGTAATTATGCAATTTTTTACCTTATTTTATTTTTTTGTCCTACCTGGAAATCTTACTGACATAATTTTTCAACACATATTTTAAGCTAGATCATTTTAAACCAGATTCCTTTATTTAATCCTTAAGGCTGAATGACAAGAGGAGACAGAAGGGAAGGAGGGCTTTAATGCTAATTTGCCTAGGATTATTTTTTAGCACAAAAATTGGACAACTGATGACGTAGGGCAGTGTTTCTCAGATATATCAGATCATGAGACTTAACTGGAATGCTTGTTTAAAATTATGGAATCCCAGGTCTCATTCCTAGTTTTGGATTCCTGAGGTTTGGGATGGGTCTTAGGAATGTGTATTATATTAAAAGCACTTAATAGTATAATGTAGGAAATACATGGCATCATTGAAAGAACTTAGTGACCTAGTCTGAGTGTTCAAAACACCAGAGTTGCCAGTTTTTCTGTGTGTCCTTACCTGAGCTGTTTAATTTCATTGGATCTAAATTTCCTCAGTTGCAAAGGTAAAAAAGACAATCAAAACGAAAAGAGCTTAGCCTTATAAGTCCACAAATCCCATGAAGACAGGAGCCAGGCAGATTTTGTTCACTGTCTGATCCCCTGCACCTCGCCTGCTGCCTGTCACAGAGCAGCCTCTCTGTTAGTACTTGTTGACTAATTCACTATATGGATGAGCTGCAAGGTTCTTTTTGGCTCTAAGATTATATGATTCTAAAATAAAGAAGTAATAAATTTATTTTGTCTGCCAGTTACAAAATAATACTCTCAAAATAAAACAAGGTATAAATGAAAAAAGACCCTATTCGTTTATACTGGTTTCCGAGCTGCATATTCCTGGTGAACATTTCAAAGGATGTGACTTAGGTAATTTGATTTTACGTCTTCCTTACTGGGCTGTGACAGTCAAAGGTAATGCGGTTCATTTCTGTCTTAACACAATGTTTAGTTCACAATGTATGGTCAGTAAAAGTAAGTGGAATCAGGAAAACCCAGTAAATTCTATGGAGAATGATGCCAAATAATGTAAGTTCTCTTACTTCGTGGACAGGTGTACTGTAGTCACACCATTACTTTTAGGACTTTTGTTATTTTAGTCCTAAAATATACATCAAGCAACAAATCCAGAATTGTCAGAAACGTTCCCTGGCACAAGTATTGTGCAGAAGTGAGTGTTAAAAAGGGAAAATAAATCCTGAAAACCATTTATAAGGCTAGGCACGGTTGCTCATGCCTCTAATCCCAGCACTTTGGGAGGCAAGGCGGGCAGATCACATGAGATCAGGAGTTTGAGACCAGCCTGGCCAACATGGTGAAACTCCATCTCTACTAAAAATATAAAAATTAACCAGGTATGGTGGTGCAAGCCTGTAATCCTAGCTACTGGGGAGGCTGAGGCACGAAAATCACTTGAACCCTGGAGCTGGAGGTTGCAGTGAACTGAGATCACGCTACTGCACTGCAGCCTGGGTGACAGGGAAACTCCACCTCAAAAAAAGTGAACAACAACAACAACAACAACAAACCCTCTATAATATTTCAAATTTATTTAAAAACTAAATGTTCTTATTTACTTTTAAGTTTTTATTACATTACTTTATTTAAATACTTCCAGCTTTGTGTAGTGGCAGTATCACAGTCAATGAGATTTAAATACTTCCTTATATTATGTATCTAAAATAATTTATAGTGGTTCTCAAAGTGTGGTCCCCACATCAGCGGCATCAACATCACCTGGGAATGTGGAAGAGAGTATTGAGCCCTGTCCAGATTCTTAGTTTGGGGCCACAAAAATCTGTTTTGTTCTGTTTTGTTTTGAGATGAGTCTCACTCTGCTGCTCAGGCTGGATTGCAATGGCGTGATCTTGGCTCACTGCAACCTCTGCTTCCTGAGTTCAAGAGATTCTCCTGCCTCAGCCTCTTGAGTAGCTGGGATTACAGGTGTGCACCACCACACCCAGCTAATTTTTGCATTTTTAGTAGAGACGGGGTTTCACCATGTTGGTCAGGCTGCTCTCGAACTCCTGATTTCATGATCTGCCCTCCTCAGCCTCCCAAAGTGCTGGGATTACAGGCGTGAGCTCCAGCCTGGCCAAAAACCTATGTTTTGACAAGTCCTTCAGGAAATTCTAATGAATGAGAGCCACTGACTTAGGGCTAAAGAAAGACTGTTATAAAAACATGACTTCAAAGAAAGCTAATTCAACTTTTTTAATATCTCTGACAATGTATCAGAATTGAAAAGACCGTATAATGTATCTAGTCAATTGCTTATCAATATACTCAATTAGCAAACATACATAAATCATTTTTGTGGAATTTAAGTTTCCTCTCTATGAAAAAAAAAATCCTGAAATACTGTTCCTGAAAACAAAAATATGTAAACTCCTGGCTTTTACGATATTAGATTCCTAACTTCTCAGTTTTACAAATACAATACAAATTTTTAATGATTACACATACGACCAAGCATTACTAAATTTCATTTTAATGATAGTAAAACATGAAAAATAAAACATGAGGCTATGGGTATACAGTGCAAAGTCACAAGGGTTTTTTTTTTTAATCCAAATGGCAATTGTGGTTTACAACTAGTGATACATAAGATTCTAAGGATAACTAGATATTATAAATTTAAGATTCTGTGTTCTACGTAAAAGAAGCTCTCAGCTATAGAGTTTTGAAACTTTTAAAGCTACATTTTTTCAGATATCAGGAAAGAGAAAGAGAGTTTAACTGGAAGCCAGAGTAGAGATGACGGTGCTGAGGAGAAATGCTGATCCCTACATTATCACATTCTTTGGTTGCAAGTTAAGGAACTTGAAAATTGCTGACCCACGTAAGAAGGTTACAAAATTAATGTCCATTATACATTGCTCTGGGGCTTGACAGAACATGAGTCTTCAGTATGTTTTTTCAATATTTCCCCCAAGCCCTAAAATTCACCCATGAGAAAGAGGTCGACTTAAATATGTAAGCAGAAACAAATCAGTCCATATGCAAGAGCACTTAGTCAGGAACATTAAATGGCAGTGAGCTGATGACCTCTCCAGACTCGGTGACAATGTCATTGTAAACCCAACGTCGGTTGCAGCGGCACTCAGGCCCACACTTGTTGGAGTTACACTTGGGGCATGGGTAGAAGCAGCCCAGGCAGTTTTTCTCTAGACAGTCACACAGGTCAACGTCATTACAGATGAGCCTGCCACTTTTGTTGTACTTCCTCATTATTCTACAAAGGAAAAGCAAGACATTAACATGACAGTGCAGTCATCCTCAATATTGAGAATAAATTGGTGTACAATCAACATCACACACATGACCATTTTACCCTGAGCCAGAACTCCAGAGATAACCAGAAACACTCCAGAATATTCTATGGCAGTGATGTCATGGGAAAGTCTGTCAATATGAGATCAAGCAACTTCAAGAATAACATTTCATTTTTCCAGCATTGCTGGGAAATGCAGCAATCTAAGAAGATTATGAGGAATAGCTAACTAAAGCTTCCTCCTACAAATGCTCCAAAGTTTTCTTTAAAATATTACCATTCTTGATGGATTTTAACCTAACAAATTATACTTTTTTTCTTTTATTTATTTATTTTATTTTTGACCCAGAGTTTCACTCGTGTGGTCCAGGCTGGATTGCAATGGTGCAATCTTGGCTCATGGCAACCTCTGCCTCCTGGGTTCAAGAGATTCTCCTGCCTCAGCCTCTCTAGTAGCTGAGATTGCAGGCGTGCACCACCACGCCTGGCTAATTTTCATATTTTTAGTGGAGATGGGATTTCTCCATGTTGGTCTGGTCTTGAACTCCCAACTTCAGGTGATCCACTTGCCTAGGCCTCCCAAAGTGCTGGCATTACAGGCGTGAGAGCCACCATGCCCAGAAAAGCACTATGCTGAATGCAACTACCACATTTTTGTTACCTAAAATTAGAACTGTCAGTTACTACACCATAATCATTTAAAGAAAGAAAATCACCTTCGGCTAACAGTCTCTAAGTGCCACTTCTGTTCCTTTCTGATTCTGCTTTTTACTCAGTGTAGAGGGAGAAAGGAGGTGACCAAGGATGGAGGACCATATATCATAAGCTCTGAGCGAAGGTGAGATGCTCTGTCCCAGAGGAGAGCCCAGAGTCCAGACTTTCTCTGTCAGCCTCTACAACATGGCCAGGGACAAAGGATTTTCACCAGAATCCTACTACCTTCTCAAAACCAAACCATTTTGAAATAAATCCTTCAAAACTGAGTTGCCCCAAAACCTTAGAAAGACAAAAATACCTCTGTACAACTTACAGCCATCATTACCACTAAAGTCCAAAAGGCTGGTGGTCCTAAGCTAGTATGGCAAAATTATGTATAATACTTCTGTACCCTTTGTACCTAAGCAGGCACAATAGCTCCTCTCCTTCTGTTCAGTTAAGTAGTATCGTTCCATCCTCTTCCCTTTGCTAATAATGCAGGGAAGGGAAAGGATTAGTCATTATGTGTACTTGCTGCCTGATGATCACGCTTTAGCAAGAATGCCTTCTAATGAAGATTCACATTTAAAGTGCTTTATCTGTGGAATGAAACTCTTCCTAAGCACCCCCCCCCAGGAAATTTAGAGGAAGAGGATATTTTAAATGTATTATAAGAATGATGGAGTAGACAGTCCTGAAACCGATCTATAGCACAGGTCAGATTCTGTCCTCCCTTTGCCTTAACTCAAATACTCTCCTGTGTTGGTAAGATTTTATGGTTTCCTACCCATTTGATGCTATTTTTTTTTGTAAAATCCTGAATTATACACATCAAAGCATGTAAAATGTATATACTAAATGCATAAAGAATAAAGCAAACTTCTGTGTGCCCACTGTCCAGCTTAACAAGAGTGTTACAGCTGTGAAGTCCTCTTCATTCCCCACCTATTCCATCCCTCTACCCTCTCCTCAAAAAGGAACTGCACCTTGATATTATAAAAATCACTTCCTTGTTTTGCTCTTAGTTATGACACGTATGTAGGTATCCCTAAACATATGGTGATTGTTCTTTCGTGAGTTTCTTTACTATTCTGATCATGATTTGAGATTCTTCCATGATGGTACATGTAGCTGTTCAAATATTTTTATTTCTATATGTATTCCACTGTATAAATATACCATGAGTTATTTATCTTTTCCATTGTTGATGGACATTTGGATTATTAACAGTTTATTTTCTTTGCTATTTCAGTGATGCTATGAAACTTCTTAAGCATATCTCCCTACACATGTATTAAACTTTTCCCAAGATATTAATGTATACTCAGGAGTGAAGATGTTAGGTCATAAGGCACATAGGTAACACTAAGCTGATTTTCAATAGTGGTTGTACCTTTTTACACTCAATTCATATCCCATAGCTTCGTCAACTTTGATGTTGATAGACTGAACTCTGACTCGCTGGAGAGTATGACACTTTTCTGTAGGTACTGATGAGGTTCAGTATCCTGAATGTTTATTTGTTGTTTCTTCTACGAAATGCCTGTTTATCATTTTATCGATTTTTCTATTAAGATATTTATACTTTTCTTATTGACTAGTAAGATTCTTCATATATTTTTGACACTGATTTTTTATATTATAAATAACTTCTACTTTATGATGTGTCTTTGAGTGTTTTTACAGAGTTTTAATGGGCAAATTAATTTTAATACAGTCAAGTGTATCTTTTTCCTTTATAGTTTGCTCAGTTTGTGCTTACAGTGTACTAACGATCATTGTACTTAATGATAGTCCTGTGCTCATTTACTATCCTGAATCCACTCCCATGGTTACATTATTTGTCCTTCTAATGATATATCTTTGTTACTTTTAAGTCATCTTTCCTACTAAAGCCATTACTCTATTACAGGGCTACTGAAGCCTTTTAAAAAAATTGATTCCTAAGTTGGCATTATAGCCTTTTTTTCTGTTTCTTAAGGTTGCTAACTTCCAGACACATAGGTACTATTATACTCTAGAAGAGATATTTTTAAATAATAAAAAGAGGGAAACTTCAATTACGTTGCTTTGTCAAGGAGAACTCATGAATTTCATAATCCCACAGATCAAATATAGTAAGTTAGAATCTTACTGGTATGTTGTAGAAAAATACTCATTCATCTTTGACATCCGGGCTTTCTTTTTCTGCTGCCTTGTTTCAGGATTAAAGTCTGCTACCTGTGGTCCAGGGTTTTGAAATGCCAAGCATTTTAGCTGCCGCTCTATTTGTTGCTATTAAACAAATAAAATGTGTTAGTAGTAAGAACAGATAGTTTTACCTGTTTTACATTTTCTCAAAATGAACTTTCTGTAACTTTTACCATAATGGCATCAAAGTATATATGTTTTACACAAAGAAATAAACAGTTTAATTTAATTAAGTTTCAAAAGATGGTGTAAATTTTCTCAAATTGGGCCATTCTTTCTGAATAAAGAAATAGTATAGCACTTATAAAATAAAAACGTAAAAAACAATCAAGGGGAATAGAAGAATTCTGTTTAAAACTGCCAAATGCCACTCATCTTTCCAAATTTGATGGGGATGCACATCAGAATTAGCATTTGATGTGGGTAAGACAAAGGAGTAGAGGCTCTTCTTAACTGAAGAAGGCCATGTAGTGTCTCAAACCGCAGTTAGAACCCAAAGTAGATCCAGCACTCTCCTTCAGTGCCCTGGGACGCATTTTGGAGCTACTCTAGACTGGCCTCCATGTGGGGCTCCAATTCAGAATGCAGCCGCCTGAAGCCTCGACTGCCAGTCAAAGCCAGATTGGAACAAGAGAAATATTGGTAGGATGACTTTCTAGGACAAAGGAGGACATTTTCAAAAGTCTGTGGAGACTTTTTTTTCTTTTGTTGAGACAGGGTCTTGCTCTGTCACCCAGGCTGGAGTGCTGTGGTGTAATCATGGCTCACTGCAGTCTCAGTCTCCCAGGCTCAAGTGATCCTACCATGTAGCTGGGACTACAGGCACACGCCACCATGCTTGGCTAATTTTTGTGTATATATGCAGTAGAGATGGGTTTTCACCATGTTGCCCAGGCTGGCCTTGAATTCCTGGGCTCAAGTGATCCACTATCTGCTTCAGCCTCCCAAAGTGCTGGGATTACAGGTGGGAGCCACTGTAATTAGAAATTAGATGGGGCCTGAGCTGAGAGAAAATTAGAAATTAAACGGGGTCTGGGCTGGAAGACAAATAACAAAATGCTTCAATCAAATATTGTACTGATAACTTATTTTGAACATGTGGCACATGTCATGAGGGAAGAAAATGCTCTTTTGAAGGATGGTAGAAGAAAATAATCTCAGAAGCACAAAAACATATAGGCTGACGTACACATGAAATACTCCACCTGAAACAAAAGTGAACCTTTCAATGTAGGAATTTCAATGTAACAAATTAGTAACAACAAAATCTCATGGGCTTTTCTGCAGTTTATCTACTTTAATAAGAGTCTAGTCAGTCTAAAATAATATAATAATATTTCTTTTAAATTTTATCTTGGTGTGTGTATATGGGTTTGTTTCATAAACTTAACTTTATTAAACTGTTCTGCATTAGGTATGGTTATGAAATATATACAACTGAGACAGATCAAAGTGCTTTCAAACAGAATAAAAGAAAAAAAGAAAAAAAATATATACAACTTAGTATCATTGATGACTATTCTATGCAGCACAGCAAGAGGTTAAGGACAGAGACACAGGGTCATCTGCCTGTGCTCAAGCCTTGGCTCTGCCACTTCCTAGTGGTGTGTCTTAAGCAAATTACTACGTCTCTAGACCCCAGTTTCTTCCTTTGTAAAACTGAGTTAACAATAGTATGGTGTGATAAGGATTAGCTGAATTAATATACACAGTTTTAGAACCATAACATGACATAATAAGAACAAAATCAAAGTTCATTAAATAAAAACATTTGTAAATATTCTCCACAAAAAGCAGAATTTTATTGTACAGAACACTGGGCTACAAATCAGGGTACACGGAAGTGGAGAGGAGATAGGTGAGGCAAGAGCAGCCTAGTGAGCAGTGGGGCAGAGGGAAAGCTCTATCAGCCTGGCGGGCAGAGCTCCTCCCTGTGACATCCTGCCTGGGCCCACCTTCCCACCCATGTCCATGGGTACCTCAGAGATCTTTGAGGGGACACTCCCCAGTATAATGGAATCATAAAATCTATGTGCCATACCAGTTGTTTCTGTCCAATTTGACAGTTCTTCTCAGGAAAATTATGATCTGTGTGTCCCTCTTGAACGAAATTGTTTTTCACTGATTGTTCACTCATTTTTGATCACTAAAAAAGTAATTGGAAAAAGTAAAACATATTAATATCATCTATCCCCAGTAACTTCATCTTGTGATTCTTTTCTACTCTCCTTCCATGTCTCACTTTTTTCAAAGCCAGACTGCACCTGTACTCCCAGTACCTTTTCTCCCACTCACTCTTAAACCTTGCGTCTGACTCCCCCAGACCACTCTACTGAGGCTCTCCTCTGCCAGGGCTTCCAGGAGAGAATCAGTTGTACCTTTGACAATCCTTAGCACCACAGACCTCTCTTAAGGTGGATTAAGAAGACTCTGAGTTTTTAGAACTCCATTCTTTCTTCTTTACACACACCCTATTGAAAGAAAACATATATGTTAATGCCATACATACCCAATAATGTGAAAACCTCATCCATTCCCATGGTTTCAGCTGACACCTCTTCATAGATCATTCCCACAGTGACCTCCAAAAGCCCTCACCTCCTCACTCAAGTTTTCTGATAAATTTCTAATGCAACTTGTGCTAAATGGTAATCAGTTTTTCATAACACCCCACTGCTAAAATGCCTGTAACTTACTTCTTCTAAATTAATTCAATAGTATATATACAGTATGTGTGTTTGTGTGTGTGTGTGTGTGTGTGTGTGAGAGAGAGAGAGAGAGAGTGTGTGTGTGTGTGTGTGTGTGTGTGTGTCAACACAAGATGCTAATCATGAGTGACAGTCCAGGGCTGGTCTGCAGTGTTCTATCAGAAAAGACCACTCTCCAGAGGAGGTTTCCACAAGCCCTACTGTTTTCCTTGACTCTCATCAACTACCAACGCTGACTGCAGGGTGCTATTTCCACCAAAGAAATGGAGAGTTAGGCTTGACTCATTTAGCACCACCTCCCTGCTGACCAGTTGGAAATTCCATTTCTATCAACGGGAAATCTCCAAGCTGCTCTCCACAGTGGCTGGACTAATTTACATTCTCACCAACAGTGTATAAGTAGGCACCACAAATACTATGCAGCCATAAAAAGAACTAAATCATCTTTTTTGAAGCAATATGGATGCAGCTGGAAGCTGTTACCTGAAGTGAACTAACACGGAAACAGAAAACCAAATACTGCATGTCCTTACTTATATGGGAGCTAAACACCGGCTACATAAGTGGACAGCTAAACATGGACAGAAAGATGGCAACAACAGACACTGGGGGCTACTTGGGTGAGGGAAAATGAGTTGAAAAACTACCTATTAGGTATAATGCTTGTTACCTAGGTGCATTATCCCCCCGTAACACACCTGCATATGTATTCCCTGTGTCTAAAATAAAACTTGAAAGTAAAGAAATAAAATATTCACATTTTTAAAAATTATCTTTATATTTCTCCTTGTAAAACTCAAACAGTGGTGCTCAGAAAAAATAAATAACAGCTATTTAAAAT
Organism: Plecturocebus donacophilus; assembly: GCA_004027715.1. Classification (NCBI taxonomy): domain Eukaryota; kingdom Metazoa; phylum Chordata; class Mammalia; order Primates; family Pitheciidae; genus Plecturocebus; species Plecturocebus donacophilus. Next base: position 32,290 of record PVKP010017209.1, read on the forward strand.
GCATGTATTCATAAAAATATATATATATGAATTACATTAAAGCCTCAATGGTGAATTTAATTTTGTTTCTCTTGACTTTTCAGTCTTTGCATTTGCTGCCATAATTTCTACTGCCATTATTTTGGAGAATGCTAATTTACTTCTTTGTGCATTTTAAGTAACTACTTAGGGCTGTGTAAAAATGTAATTATAATAACTATTATTTCTAATATTTGGAAAATACAGTGGCACTGCCATAAAGACTTACATGTGGTATTTTATAGCACTGCTGGAGCTTCTAAATGCCCTCTCATAGCCAACTTATATCTCTTGTATGGTCATTCAAACTATTTGTTGGCTTAACATATTATGAATGAAAGAAAAGATACATTTAAAAGATGGCAAGGGCAAGGAGGGCAAGGGCTGAAAAACTACCTACTGAGTACTTAGCTCTCTACCAAGATGAGTTCCATCATACTCCAAACCTCAGTATCACGTAATATACTTCTGTAACAAACCTGCACAGGTACCACCTGATTCTAAAATAAAAGTTGAAAAGCAAAGAAAAAGTAATTAATTTCATTTAAATAATTGGACTTTGTCTAGATCGGTTTTTGCTTTGATACCCTCACATGCAATGTCAGACCTGATTAGCCAAACATTCCTATGAATAATTTTTCAACTTGTAGAAGATAAAAACCATGTGGAGCTGTTTCAAAAATCACTAATTTTCTTCTGAATCTCAGAACTACTGTGGTTGTAATTTGCAGGAATGAATTCTTGGTATTCTGCATAATTAATAAGCTCTCTAGATGAACCTTATTGTTAGGTAATTAAAGGAAATACTAGGGTAGGAAAAGTAGGTATAATTTTCTCCATGCAGTCGTTCCATCTGATGGTAAAACTATTGTCCATATAGATGGTCCCTGACTTCAGATGGTTTGACTTAGAACTTTTTAACTTTATGATGGTGTGAAAGCATGCCCCTTGATTTGTCACGGGCTACATCCATATAAACCCATTGTAAATTGAAAATATATGCCAAAAATGCACTTTCTACTTAAAAATATTTTGGGTTTATCAGTACATAATCCAATCATAAATAGGAACACTGTATTTTTCTCCCCCTCCTCCAAACCATAATTCATTTAATACATTCCAGCCCCGTTAATATTTCAAAATCAGAAATCTCTTTATCTCATGTCTATTAAAATACTTCAATGACTCTTCTCTGCCAGTAATTTCCCACATCCTTGGTATATCAGTGAAGGTTCATTATAGCTGCCTCTAACCTATATAGGCTCATCTTCTGTCATACCTACACTTGGACCAAAGCTACCTGATCCCAGTACTCCTATTACCTCCCAATTCTTACCTAACTGACTCTTTCTATTTTAAACTCTGCTTCTGCTGTCTCCTCTAAGAAGCCCTTTATGATCCATGAAGATCTTTTTCTTTATTGGGCTCTGTTTGGAGCTTCCTAAATAAAATTTCCAAAAAGGGGCCCCATATCCTCTAGCTTCCTCATGTAGCAAATCTTCCTCCACATGGGAATAGATGTGACCATTAGACTACGAGCATCTTTGCAAGCAAGAACTTATCCTGAAAAGGTATTAGACTCAACTACACTGGAAAAAAATGAATATCTCATGATGCCTGATGTACCTTTGTTTAAATCTTTAGTGAAATGTAGGCCTCCACAAATAAGTTAGGAGCAAAACTTGCTTCTTTGTATTCCAAATAAAACAAAAGGAAATTACAATAAAATTTCACCAGGGACTGAAATTGTCATTGGATTTTACTACCAGCTCAAAATATCTGTCCCAGGAAGAGTAGCAAAAACTTTCAGAACTCCTCCCAATTTTTCTCTTGCTGGGTATGCCTAAGAGGGATTCCTAACCAGAGAGAGTGCCGGGGATTCTTGAACTTGAATGAGTAAAAAGTACATATTCATTTTCAGTAATCTCTAACGGAAATTATTCTGTTTCCTCTATTAAAACGTAACTAATAAGCCACAGTGGTATTAGCAGTACCTGTGATTTTGTTGACTATGAAAACACAGACTTTCATAATCCACTAGAGTTGCTGTAGATGTCAAAGTTTTACTTATCTTCATTACTTCTTCAAGATAATAGTAACTCTTACATATGCTACTAGATCTTGTTTGATGTGTTAATAATTGGGCACATATATTACTGTCACAATATTTTGATGAGTATTTCAGTATAATTGGCTTCCTTTCTTAACTTACAGGTTTTATTTTATACAATTAAAAATAGCATTCTGAGAAATGGTCCATAGATATCACTGTCTGCCAAAGGAATCCATGACACAAAAATAAGATTAAGGACTGCCAAAAGGCAGGGAGAACCTACTGCCACCATCTCCACTGATGATGGTGCTGAGAAACAACAGTTCCCAGCACAGCATCATTCAAACTATAGAACATGCTCATCTTCAAGCAGGCTGAAAGCCATATGTATGCTAAGTTATTACATTTAATGGGGATACAAAAAGTGTGAAATCAAGTTAATAAACTGTTTTGTCCTGACATTATGATAGACTGCCTATGAAAGAGCCATAAAGTCTTCTAACACACAGAGAAGAGATTCCCCCGAGCATCAGACTCCTAGAGCACAGCTAGTGAAAGTGTGGTCTGAAAATGAGGCAACTGTTTAGTACCAGTATGGGGAAAGAAAACAGGCTTGGGTCAGAATAGAAATCAACTGTTTCACTAAGCATGTTGGGTAGTGTTGGGGTTTTAAAAGCAATATGTCAAAAAGAAGGCCTCAGAAACAACCTCAGAAGCAAAAGTTTCTCTCTGACCGGCTTCTGCCCTCTTATCTCTCAGTCCCATTCTCTTCTGAGGCTGGCCATAGAAACTAGAATCCCTCTTCCTCAAGGTGGGTTAGAGAAACCAGCTTCCCTTTTCTTTAAGGCCAGCCAAAAAACCTTAAAATATTACTCTAACTTAAAATACTCATGGGTTAAAATATTACTCTAACTTTTCTTCCACCCTATCTCTGTAAAAACTGATCATAAAGAAATCATTAATATCTTACCTACCTTGTTTGACTGTAGGTCATAAGACCCATTCCAGAGAGGGTCCTGTCTTATACCCAGAAGGAAGGAACACATGCTGAGAGGCCAGGAAGAATGTAGAGAGACAGGACCTGCTGGGTTTCCCCACCCAGTCTATTAGCATTAGATCATACATTTTTTTCAATCATAGTTTTACACAGCTGTCTATATCTTGTTGAGCCTAAACATTAAAATGTTCTGTATTTTACAACTGAGGAAACCGAGGCTCAGAAAGATCATCTGAGTCACAAATATACTAATAGGCTACATGAGTTTGGATCCTAGATTTATCTGACCCCCAGTACTATGCCCTTTAAAGGATGTAACACTGCTCCAAGATTTATTTTATTGGTGAAACATCTCTACACAGAAGCCGGGGGAAGGAATAGGAAAGGATGCACTTTAAATAATCTCAAGTTTTCCTCCTTCAGCTCTTCTTCAGTAACACAACACTCAAAGGGCATACTAGGAAAAGCCGTCTGTTTGAGGCACATAAGCCACATCTGACTTCAGGATTGGATTCTGAAGAAAGTCACTATATTAGTCTTCTCAGGCTGCTGTAACAAAATATCACAGACTGAGTCGCCTAAACAACAGACATTTTTTTCTCATAGCTCTAGAGGCTGGGATGTCCAAGATCAAGGTGCCAACTGAGTCAGCTTTTGGTCAGGCTCTGTTTCTGGCTTGCAGGCTGCCTGCTTCTTGCTAAGTCCTCAGGGCCTTTTCTTGGTGTGCACACAGAGAGAGAGAGACTGTTTTTCTCTTCTTACAAGACCGGCAATTCTATCAGATTAAGGCCATGCTCTAGGACCTAATTTAACCTTCATGATCTCCCAAAGGCCCTGTCTCTAAATATAGTCATGCTGGAATTTGGGCTTCAACTAAGAATTTGGAGAGGACACAAGTCCACAGCAGTCATACATAGACGAAATTACCCTTGAAAATCCCTTCAGAAAGTGCTACATTGAAATAGCCCAACACAGCCAGGCATTTCTTTAGCATCGGAGCAGATTATTATTCCTTAGGGTCAGCATCAGATGAAACAGCTGGCTGATACACAGACGCCGTGATGGCTGAATTATCCACGATGGATACATGATGTTTACTTTTAAGCCTCAGAATCCCATACCCTGGCAAGGTGCTCATCCTGCAGAGGGCTCAGGAGCCACATTCCTTAAGGGAATGGCACCAGGTCCATGCTTCTATCTTCACACTCACTCTGAGGCACAGGTCACTGAGGGGAACTCCAGGCAAAATGACTCATACGTTAATCACTTCTGTTTATGTTTAGGATGCCTTGGCAGGTAGAGTTGAATTTACATAAGTTAATCGTGTCTTGCATGGGGTAGAATGAGTATTTTTCCATCATTACCCCCATGGACACTAGCAAATTATTAAAGCAAGAAAAGTTCCTTTTAAATTCTAGCCTAAAAGTTGTCTCTGTTTTTACTCATAGCAGATAATTCCATTTATTCAGGGACATTATCTGCAAGATAGCTCTTGGAATATATTTGGAAGTGAAAGATACACATACACATATATACAAGACAAGAGAGTCAGCTATTTTAATCTCATTCTGTCTCTAGTCAGAGTTCCTATACTTGCTAAATCTGTGGGTCACTGAGATAATTGACAGGTCAGTCAATCCCACCAGGGACATATCTGATAAAGAGAAAGGACTCCTGTGCAGGTGGTCAATTAAGTCATTCCCTTGCTGCCCTCTCCAAGCTGTTTCAGCTGTTTTCAAAACCACAAAACAGTAACCTCTAAAAAACCTCCACTGCCATTTGTCCCTAAGAATTAAAAGTAAAACTTTGATTTAAGCCTTTGAGAGTGTTGTTAGATAATCAATGTTAATGCTCTAAGAGCAACTTTATCTACAATATCCACAGATTCCTAGAGATACTTTTGTAGTTGTATTTTCCTACACATACACACACACACTTCTGTGGCCCAATATGAAACAATGTGAAAACACATACATTATGTTTAAAATAATTTGAAAGTGCATTCGGCAGAGAATTTCATCATCTGTGGAACACAATGCCACCATAGTTGCTATTGCTAATGCCACTAATGCTACAATCTGGCATCACTTTAAAATCAACTCTCTTAAACGACCTGTCTGGGTCACTGACAGATCAGAATCTAAAAGATCCTCTCTACTACACCTTATTTGTACTATGGATCTCTTGAATTATACATTCAAATTATTTCTTGCAATTTTAAGGTTTGTAAAAAACCAAACCTGTCTGCTTACCCTCCTCCACCAATGGAGAGTGGAGAAGGATCAAAACTCTTTTATGATACCAGAATACTGTGCCATTTTCAGCATTATCTTGGTAAATATAGTCAGCATTTTCCTGATAAATATCCTTCAAAAGCACTCATCTCAAATATTTAAGTGTGGCGGTTATTTCTTCCAAATCCCAACAGCCCTATTATGCTCATTTCTTTGTTTTAATTTTTATTTCAGCCCACACTGCAATAAAGGAACTCCAATTATCTTTCACTCCTAAGTATAACACATAAATATAGCAATATATATTCAGAGTCTACATGATATGGCTTGTTTTGCCTCTTCCTTCTCTATCAGCCTCAGAGGGCATCGGGTTTAGGAAGCATCATTTGTAAAGGAGTGCCTTTCAAATGATGAAGTTTCACAGTTCTATTACTCCCTGCTTCTTACTGTGAGTTGCCTTGTAAAGACAAACTAGAAAGGTGGTAAAGAGAAAGTACACATACCTTTAAGTTGGATGAAAAAGAAGGAAAGAATACTGGAAGAAAAGAGAAACTGTACTGCCTTCTTTCCTTTGTTTTCCTGAGAAACGATAGAACCCTCAAGGGAAAATGAGAAGGCCTCAAAGGTGCTTCTACAGTTTAATGCTTGTATAATAATGTCTGGGACAAGGGGAGGTAGATAATGAAAGAGGGGATGGATGTAAATGTTAACTCACTCTTCCACCATGACTGTTCTAAAATGATATGAAATCAGATTATGAGAGTTCACCTTCCTTCCCATCTTCCATTCACAATAATCAGTTAATCCAGGGTTATTGTTCTACTGTTCAGTCTCATATCTCAACGTCAAAAGTTTAACTAATATTAATATCAAATTATCCCCTTGGCGATTTTTTACTTCAGTGTAAATAGCACTAATAGCACTATCTGTCTATCATCTATATATATACACACACATATATATGTATAATGTTTTCTTAAATATTAAAACCATTTAAGAAAAAGCTATTTTCTCAAGAGAAAACTAAACCATGTATAAACTGTGTCTAAGACATATATTAATCTCTAAATTACCACCCTGTAAACATTGTCCTCTGCCACCAGGGTTTGGATATTGTTGTGAGTCATTAAAACCCACTTCACTGGCAGGTTAATACTTGGTCTGTTCATTTGTGAATTATAGGGTAAAAACTGTCATTTCATTACTAATTACTTTTACTGCAAAGAACAAGGAAAGGAAACAAAATGTTCAATTTTAAGAGCTTGCAAACTACCTGGCAATAATGGAAAATCCTAAGGTGGTTCCAGAATAAATATATTTGACCTGAACTTTTATGTATTAAGCCACTGCTATATTTTTGAGATTACACAGCAAATTTTGCATAGGTGTGTTTCATCTTGCCAGTTCCAGACAGATAAAGTTTAAAGCTGGTAAAAATCCTACCAGACTTTTCCACAGTCAATCACTTCCTACAAAATAAATTATTTGGCCAATGTTTGGCTTTGCTTTTAGACAATTAGCAGGAGAAGGGAGTCTTTGCTGATGCTACCACGCACAGTACTACAGTAACAATGAAATATAACAAACACATCAAGGGCCGAGGGCAAAGGTAGTAATGCCCTTAAAATTAGACAGAGGAAAATTTTCTAAAAGATAAGAATTGTAACCAACCTTGAAAAGTCCAAACTGAAAGGTTTTTTAAAATTAAAGTGACAAGAAATTACAGTGCACCACAGCACTGAACATTACTTCATTTCTCAAATTTAAATAAGAAAACAAGTCATACAAAATAATTATCCTGTGTTAGTTACAAGTTTATCAAGCAACATTTAGTATCGTTTTTGAAATAATGTTTTCACTGGTAAATCTTCAGGAGAACTTTATATCACTTTTTAAAAGGTAATTTCCTTTTAAAAGACTGAAAAGTATTTTTCAAAGGTAATAATACCTCACTAAACTTGCAAGTCCAGAGATTATTGAACTTCTGACATAATTTTTGCTATAAAATTGTATTTGTTCATCGTCAGATATTCTCAGGTTTCCCTGAGAATAAGCTGAATGTAATATAAAATTGGTTGCTTTTTCAAATGAAGGATTCACATACTAAAACACTCCCCAGTTTTCCTTTAAGTTCTCAGAAAGTAAAAATCTTCATGTCTGTGGATGATAATCAGGTTGGTGCAAAAGTAATTGCAGTTTTTGTCATTACTTTCAATGGCAAAATCGCAATTAATTTTGCACCAAACTAATAATTTATTTTACCATTTTTTAGCTATCCGTATATTAATTTGGAATATACTCTGTACTTAAAAGCGACACAACTCATAAGCTTATTCATTGCAGCATTGTTTATAGTTGTGAAATATTGGAATGCCTATTATTTTTCAACCACAGGAGTGGTTGAAAAAACTATGGTACATCCACATGTACCATAAACATGTAGTACTATGCAGCTGTAAAAAAAAAAAAAAAGAATAAGGGAGATTTCTATGGAGTTATATAAGACAATTTCCAAAATATATTGTTAAATGAAAAAGCAGAGTACAAACAGTATTTACAGGATACTATCCTTCATGTAAGGAAGAAGGGGGTATAAGGAAATTCTTATTGTAGCCAAGTAATTTTAATAAATTCTATATGATGTAGGGTGTAGCTTATGAAATGTTTAAAAAGTTACTAGCTTCAGGAGTTATGAGCATCCTAGGAAGGCCTACAGTAGGAAACTCTCTAGCTTTACCTTCCTAAAGCTGTTAGCGTCTTTCTTAGCAGTTACTGAACAAGCTCTCACTGGGCTGCTCCAATCCTCTAATTGAAAGGCCCCAAGAAGAATAACCCTTAACGTCTTGGTACTATTACTTCTGGTTTGCTGTGGTTACTGTTTTATCAACGTGCTGTTCTACTGTGAAGATAATGAGTTATATTTTTGATAAGGCACACGTTTTTTTTTTTTTTTGAGACAGAGTATTGCTTTGTTGACTGGGCTAGAGTACAGTGGCACAATCTCGGCTCACTGCAACCTCTGCCTCCGGGGTTCAAGCAATTCTCCTGCCTCAGCCTCCCGAGTAACTAGGATTACAAGCACCTGCCACCATGCCCAGCTATTTTTTTTTTTTTGTATTTTTAGTAGAAATGGGGTTTCACCATGTTCGTCAGGCTAGTCTCGAACTCCTGACCTCGTGATCCGCCGCCTGCCTTGGGCTCCCAAAGTGCTGGGATTACAGGCGTGAGCCACCATGCCTGGCGAAAGGTAGACTTTCTAGTGGGAGTCATCATGGGGGTCCAGAAGTGGAATGTGCTGATATAGAATATTACAAACCTGAGCCAGGACCAGTGGCTCCATCACTGGATGTACTCAAGGCATCTATCCACATTGCCCTTCAAATCATTCACCCAGCAGCATTTATTAAATACTTCTTATCAGCGAGACTCTGTGCCAATGATAAAAAGACAAGACACGGTTCCTCTCTTCAAAGTGCTCACAGGTCTAAAAAAAGAAGATATGTAATCAAATAAGTACCAGATGTTCATCACAAGTACTCAAGGCACTGAGGAGTCTGGAGGGGCAGAGGGAGAGGAGGGACTAGTGTGCTGTCCCTGGGAATCAAGGTGTCAAGAAAGACTCTGGTCAGACATTGTGGCTCCCACCTGTAATCTCAGCACTTTGGGAGGCTAAGGTGGGAGGATTGCCTGCACCTGGGTGTTCGAGACCAGCCTAGACAGCATGGTGAGACCCCTAATCTTACAAAAAATAAAAAAATTAGCTGAGCATGGTGGCTCATACCTATAATCCCAGCTATTTACAAGGCCAAGGCAGATCACTTGAGCCTAGGAAGTTGAGGCTTCAGGGAGCTGTGATTGAGTCACTACATTCCAGTTTGGGTGACAGAGTGAGACCCTGTCTCAAAAATTTGTTTTAAAAAAAGACTCACTAGAAAAGGTGCCAATTGGTGAATACTGAAAACTGAACAGGGAAAACTCAGGTAAAGAGGGAGGGGAAGGACATTCTAAGTGACTGGAGCTGCTCTGAGCAAGAGCTTAATATAGGAGAAATCTACAGATTTCAGATGGTTCTAGTGGGGGTGTCAGGAGTTGTCTAGGCTACAATATTGCTAAACTGCAAAGTGTATTCCTGTAGCCCCTGTGTGTGTATATAGACTCCAATGAGTATCATTCCCAGTGACAAAAATGGAGTGGCTAGTAGGCAAATGAAATAAAGTCAACAGAGAGGACAGTAAGCAGAGTTATGCAATTTCAGGATCTCTAGCAGCTCCATTTTGGAAAATCAATAAAACAATTTTAAAAACAAAGAAACAAAAACAAAACAAAAAAACAGGATAAAAACTACTTCAATGTTTTTGCCCAAACTTTCTTGTAGAACTGGTATGCCTTATATGCCAGTAAATAAATACATATATTTTTATATGTAGAAAAATAATAATAAAGCAGTGAAAGTATTCTGTATGATACTTCAGTGGTGGAGATATGTCATTATACATTTGCCAAATGCCATAGAATAGAATGTAATAGACAAAGAAAGAATCCTAATATAAATCGTGAACTTTAGTTAATAGTAATGTACCAATAGTGGCTCACAAATTATAACAAATGTACCATACTAATGCATGATGTTAATAATCAGGGAAACTGCTGGGGGATAACATGAGAGTATATGAGAACTCTCTGTACTTTTTAAAAATTTTTCTATAAAACTAAGACCTCTGTAAAAAAAACACTATTGTGTTTTTTGATGCACAGAATAAAATGTTTTTACACAATTTCTAATTTTGAATATAGTGGATAAGTGGATATAATGTTCAGTTTGTTTTAAAAGAATTTAATTATTTTACTTATTTTACTATTATTGCTATTATATTACTATTACTTTTAACACAATTATTATGCTAATATTTTGTTACTAATTTGATTTACTAATGTCATAGTACACTTATTATTTCGTGCACTATGTCCCAGTCTTAGGACACATTTTGTGCTTGCTGTACCTAAACGTGCTATTATTCTCTTTTCCAGAAATGCCCTCCCATCATTCTTTAATCACTCCTTTAATGCCTTCCCTTCACTCCTGTTACATACCAAATGGCCATAACAGAAATTACATATAGCCATTTGCTATATACCAGAGGCTTTAAAATAGACATTATCTTTGACCCAGCAATTCCTCTTTGGGAAACTTATTCTAAGGAAAGATAAAGATCTTTGCAAAAATTTAGCTACAAGAGTAAATCTTGTATTAATTGCTAGGTGTCTAGTTGCTAAGTTGGGAAAGTAAAAAGTTTAGCAACAACTTAATTATCAAAACAAAATAATGTAATATGATGTCATTAAGATAATATTGTGGAAATATATTTATTCACAAGAAGAAAGATTAATACACATAATTGTTACAAAAGCAGATCTAAGAATGTAGAGAGTTTTAAAATTTGTGAGACAGTTTAGTAAATCATATATATTTTTTTAAGCTCCCACTATGTGGGAGGAGATTCCAGAGAGCTGGAAATCCCAATCATATTTTTCTAGGAATGTAGCCATTTCTTCTAAGTTTTCAACCTTATTGGCATAAATTTGTCCATAATATCATCATGTTATCATTGATGTCTGCACCATCTGAAATTATCTAATGTACTCATAATACTGTTTATTTGTACCTTTTCTCTCAGAGATTTCCTATCTCAAAGAACTAAGTTTTAGCATTCTTGTTTTTTTTTTATGTTATATTCTTGTAAAAGCTTTGGGTATATTTTGACGTTCTATTGTTGTAAGATGTATGTTTAGCTCATTAGTTTTCATTCTTTTTTTTCCTCTTAATGTAAACATTTCAGGATATAAATCTCATTAGGTTCTTCCCTACCTACCCAGCTTTGTATCATCTCTCCTTTTATCATATCTCTATCTTTGATTGGATCACTTGTTTCAAAGAAGAAAAATGTTTTTGTTCCATGGAAAAGTTTTTTTTTTTTTTTTTGGTCTTTTTGTTTTCTGCTTGATGGTATATTTGTTCTTCTATGTGTCCCTTACCAGCTGTTTGATTTTCCTGGTACCTTTGAAGAGATCCCTTTCTGGGTCTTTCTGTTTAATCTGTGATCTTTGCATGAAGGCATGAAGGCATCCTTTCCAAGACAGTTATTTGTTGAAGGATGATAGGAGAAGAGCCTGCAGTCAGGAATGGATGAGCTTAAGAGAGCACGTGGTTAGGTGTGTTGACTTGGGAGTTTTCCCACCAAACCCTGTTTAGGACATGATCCTCTGTCCCAGGCTCACACCCCCTTCTGGGACACAACTGAGTCTAAGATGTTTCCTGTTCTCTTATGAAAAAAGACCAGTAACTGCAGAGCTGACTGCCACCCACCTTATTCCCCCAACCTGCCACCAGACAGCATGGGTGGTTTATCTGTGCATTTCCTCATTCTGCTCCATTTCCTCCACCACCCCTGGGCCCCAGGTACCGACTGAAAGCCTGTCTAGGGCTTGTAATTCCAAACAAAGGTTATAGGTTTGGCCTCTCAGGGTGAGCCACTTAATTCTGGAAGTTTCTGCCTCCCGTTAAAGATCCAGGAAACATATATTTGCTCTCAGATTTCTGTTACAAGTGGGCCCAAATTTTGTTTTATTTAGAAGTAGTTAGTCATAGATTGTGTTTTTCAGAATGTGCTCAATTTCCTCAGTGCATTGAATTTTTATCTTTTTCACACCCAGCCTCCCCACCCCATGCTTCCCAGGTCAACTTCTAACCTAACCTAGTTTCCCTGCCTTAAATCCTTTAAATCTTCACACTTCACTGCTGAACTTATTCTCCTTAAAATTCTTGTCTGCATTGTGTGACTTTCCTCTTCCAAAACATTTGTGGTATTCTGGGGTCCTCAGCATGATATTTTAGGCCTTCCATGACATGCCCTAATTTTACCTTCCCAGCCTCGTCACTGCATCCTTCCATTAGCCTGACACTAAATTCTAGCTAAAGTGCTAGAATGTTCCCACTTCCAGGACCCACTTATGCTTTCCCCAGTATATGTCTAAAATCACCACTATGTAATCATCCCCATTGCCCAGTTAGAATAAGCACCTCTGTTTCTGTTTCCAAGCTTGTTCATAGTTATTTACGCACTTGTCTCCCTATCAGACTTCTCCCACTTCAAGGCAAGAGCTATATGACTTCATTTCTATAGCATCTGCCACAGCAACTAGCACATTGGTACTCATGCATACCCACTAATAGAAAGGATCAATGTCACATTTTTCACTGTGAATAGTAACTTAGTGACCTGTTTCCTAGGAGTCTGAGCAATATAAGGCACTTTTTTTTCAGATTCTAACCCACTCCGCCATCCCTACCTCTCCTCCTACCTTACCCTGTTAAATTGGAGCATAAGATTCCCACTTTGCATGATAGGCAATGCAAGCCTTAAGATTCACAAACACAACAGTGACTGAGAGCAGTTCCTCTCCATGAACCTTACATTTGCAATGCATCCCCTTTTCTTGCTCTTGCTATAACCTACATCAATACAGTATTGATCTCAAATTGGTGTCAAAAGCCACAAACTAAAACCAAACAAAGCACATTCTTGTGTACAGGTAAGAAAACAGTTAAATATTGATAGTAGGTATCTCTGGATTTTTGTTTTATACTTCATTATTTCCTATATTTACCCATTTCCTATAATAAGCATATATTTCACAATTTTTAAAGTTATTAATATTTTAAAAATACTTCTAAGAATAATGTAGCACTCTCTTGTGTGTGTGAAATAAATATGTCCAGCAGATGGCACAAAACCCCTAATCCAGAATTAAAACAGTTTAAAAAAAAATCAAAACACAAAACTCTTGCTACTTGAAGAATGCCACGTGAAGGGCATGTATCTTAGTGACCAGGAATCAGCCAAAATGGACACTGCTTCCAGAATCTTTGTCTCCACTAGGTATGATTTTTTAAAAATCTCTGCTACAGTCAAAGGTGAGTCATTTCAGAAGTAAGTAAGGGGCCTCTGTGATATGCAGGATGTGTGGGAAGACGGACTTTGCAGAGTATTCTCGAAAAGTAGACAAGCTGTGTGCCAATGCAGTGTCACATCTGAAGAGGGCTTTGGAGACCATATAGTCCAAGTGTTTTCAAACATTGTTTTTACCATTTTTTCCCCTAAACTTCAATGTATGAAACCAACAAAAGTGAATCTATCCTAATTAAAGCAGAGGATGGGATGGGAGCCACGAGCCAAGTTGGGCCTTCTCTTTGTCCTAGCGTAGCTCCACCCCTTGTAGCTGACATAGTCAAGAGCTAGCTATACTTAATCAACATTTATGGAAACCACAAAATACTTTCAAGCGGTCCCTAGAGAAAACCCCTAATGCAGTGGTTTCATTTTATTGCTGGGAAAAGGAATGCTCAGAGGAGGAGAGTTGCAAATTAAAAATGGAAAAACAGATAAAAAGCGAAAACAAAAGCCTTAATTGCCTTGAAACGAAAGTATCAATAAGAACATTCAAAATGCATCAATAAATTTCATGCTGATGGTTAAACAAATTTGACGTCTGAAACTGGAATTTATGATATATTAAATTTCTGATATTTTAAACTTTAGATTTACTTAAATCTGTTTTATGGTTATATATAGTTTATGGAAACCATAGGAAACAGCATTCCAGCTAATGTGAGGCTTCATGAGAAATGTAAGCGTATTTCTGGGTTATAATTTACCAATAAAGTTTATTTATATCAATAAAATATTGTTAGGTTGTAATTTCTGCACAATCTATAATTTTTCAATACAATTATAAACTCGAACAAAGTGACTTGACAGCATGAAGCTACTCATTTTAGAGCTTTTGTAAGCCCATAAAAATATATCTAGATAATGTTTGCAAAGTAGATGCAACAATATATTTAAATGCGTTTACCTAAAGTTTCTTTTTAGAACAAGTCCAAATTTAACTATTCTCATAATAATTAGCTTAGAAATTTTCCTTTGTTTTGGACACCCATTTTTTTTTTTTTTTTTTTTTT